>JAJJMC010019771.1:1898895-2019846 GCA_023531435.1 Papaver californicum
GGATGAAACCTTTTTGGGTTCCATCATAATACCAATTAAGTAAAAAAACCACTAACATTTGTTGGTCACAAACATACACAGATTAGGATGAAACCTTTTTGGGTTCCATCATAATACCAATTAAGTAAAAAACCTCCAACATTGTTGCTCAAAACCACACACAGAATAGGATGAAACCTATTTCGCTTCCAACACAATAATTTAGGTTAAAACAGATGAAATCTAAACGTTGAAACAGATGAAAATCAATGAAACCTAGTTTCAGAAAAATGTAACTAAAACCTAACTATGAAACCTGTAATTTCGAAAGAGATGAAACCTTATTAACCAAATACATCGACGAAACCAAAATCAGGAAACTAAAAATCATAAACATGCAGAATATGATGAAACCTTATTTACCAAATGCATTTTGATTTTCAACCATAAACAATCACAGAATATGATGAAACTATAAACTTTAATTTACCTTTCGTAGATTCTTGTTTCTTAACTGGTGTATTTAGTTTTTTCTTCATCTTGTTGTCTTGTTTCTTCACCATGTTTAATGATTTTCAGTGATTTTTCTTAGGTTTAAACTGTGACAGAATTGAATAGAAACTTCAGGTAGATTATGATGAGTTAAAAGTAGAAGACTCAATTTTACTGTTGATGATCAACAATCGTTTTAGAATCATAAATTTAGGTTGATTACGACTCAAGTTCTACTGTTGATGATGATTTAAGTGATGATTTTTGTTTCAGGGAGATTAATGGATGATTTTTGATATGATTTTTGATGACGATGATGTTGGTTCAGGGTTTTTTCTCTGATGATGTTGCTTCAGGTGTTCAGGTGTGAATTTTGTTTTTGGTAGATGATAGAAGTTAAGAGATAAAAAATGGCGTTAATGGCGTTAAATGAAGGTGGTCATGCGTAGTGGGCGTGATGGGCGTGAATAAGTTCTGAAGTTGGGCTGAATAATAAGCAAGGGTAATATGGACAGTTGGTTTATAATGGGTTTTTTGTGTCAAATTTGTTTTGTTGGGTTTTATTTAGTTGGATAGTGACACCTTTGGGCTTATAACCCATGGCTTATTAAAATTTCCAAATTGTGTCGAGGGAGAAAATATTGGAAGTACCATCTGTTGCCATCTTTCCTCCTCCTCCTTTCTCAACAAAAAGTGTTGAATTGCACTTGTCAACCTCTCGGTTTGACATGTAGGTAGTGAGGTGGCCAGCTGCATATAATTCTATAAAGAAACCCAAAGATTTAATTTCAGGCTCGGTACTAATAATTATTACTAGGGCAACCTAAAAATATTAAACACGTTTGAGTATTAAAGTTTTAGAGTAATGGGTTTAGTTAAACCCAAGCAAAAAGATAGGGTGTCACAAGACATAAGTCACATTAAAATTATCAAACTCGTCACAACACCAAATCAAACTCCAAGTCCAGATCGAAGTCACTCCATCACCATGTGCTTCGGTCTAAAAGCCACATCAAGATGAATTTTTTCTTAAGGATTCTTCTTTGAACAATACTCAAGAAAAAAGAGGCAAAATATGACGGCATAACTCCTACACAACACGTGGCGTAAGATTAGAACGGAAGCGACTTAGCATCTATGGAATCATCTACACCTTAACTAGTCATCATAGCTTAGTTTGTAAAGTAATGACTTTTATGTAATTTTGTTTTGTACTCTCTCTACTACATAAAGAAAATACATTAGGTTTTAAGAGGGACTTCTTCTTCCTCCTCTCACTACTCTACAGCCATAAAGAGATTCTTCTCTACAATGGAGACTCATGTAATTCCATGATATTCATAGTAAAACCATCCGTGGACGTAGACTTCATTAACGGTTGAATCACGTAAAATTGTGTGTCTACTTTGCGTTCTTGCATTTAATCTCTTTTACTTGTGATGGAAGATCAAGTTCTTAGTTTAAGATTGTTATTCGGGTGTAGATGTGGGTTTTCCTGCAACTACAGTAGGAGATAATTCATATAATCATGAATGTACTCCTCTAATATAAATCGGTATTATTAGTATACTAAGATAAATTTAGTAAGGCATTACCTAAAATAATAGTATTAACATATAAAAGTTATTACTATTTATAACTGATCAGTTTGGATATTTTTTGTTTACAGTAAAGCTCGGCAGAATGAAGGGTTTTAAAAAACGAGGGTTTTTTATTGATTAGGTGTGGTGGAGCGACTTGTTTTAGTGGCTTTCGTGTTTTCTATTTTGAAATGGATCATGTAGCGTTGATTTGATGCCATGCGATTCAACATTCCAATTCATATAAGGCTTAGTCTTATGGACATTCATAGTTTTAGATTCACATCCAAAAGTATTGCCAAAAGTATAATTTCCAGATTACCTCCAAGAAGTTGCTTGGACGCTATCTGGAATCAGCTCTGTGGCGCTAAACCATTTGACGCTGTAAATTTTACTTTTGCGCCAAATGATATGGCGCCAAACAGAATATTCGGGGAATCAGCGCCAAACGATTCCCCACCGAGCGCCATATCATTAAGGGAAACCTTTTAGCGGCTAATTATTTGGCGCGGCATAAAAATGTTTGTTTGACCTTCTTAATCTTACACTCCTGCGACATAATTGACACTCTCGTTACATCGATTCTCCCCGTCCATGATGAAATGTAAAAATGAGTTGTTTTGTAATTTTTAGATTAACAATTTAATAAATATTGGTAGATAAAAAAAGTTCATCGATTAATAACTTATATTACATCTGCTCATTCGAGTATTGTGTTGATAACACTTTTTTAAGAAAAAATTACGAATGAGTATTCCTTTTACAATGAGTTACATTGGTTTCTTTAACTTCAAGCATATTTTATCCCAAGTGGTTGTAGAGGTCGTCACCGGAACTTTATTTGGTTTTTTTAACTTCAAACTTATTTTTTCCCAAGTTGTTGGAGAGGTTGAACTTGAAGGTTGATGTTGTTTGTTATTGTTCACTAGTATCTCTGAAAATTTTGTCGTATTTTTGCAGTAGCAAACATACAAGAATTTTGTTATCACCATTCTCACTGGAACCTTGATATATTATTTCTACGATTTCGATACATCCTCGGTCTCTGCATTGTGACCCAGCCTATGGACAATCCCAGAACCGGTGATCTTTTTCTCCACATGAGAAACAAGGCGTAGTCGTTAATGGAAAAGATGAAACTGCAACAAGGTTACTTTCCTCGATTAGTAAATCTAGCCATTCAAATGCTGCACAAGTTGGTTTTTGGCATTTGACGAATAACCTCCATGCATATTTCCTTTTTTCCGACTCTAATATCTTGCACCACCCATCACAGTCTTTTTTTGAACATTACGAGTGTAGAAATGGACACAGGACACTTCTATGGTTTTCAGACTGACATACATCGCATTTGATGACAGAAGAACACTGATAATACAAAACCAAAACTAATTATATTTTAAACATTTGAACATAAATAAAAACTTATAAATGACTCAGAAAAAGAATAAGATGATTACTTTAGGACACTCCATGTTGCTTTTGTTTTCTGTAAAGAAAATGATGCTCAAGTGAGTTGTTTTCTAGGGTAAAAAAGTAGCCGTTGGGGTTTCATTTTATTGGAAAATACAATTATTCCCAAACGACTATGTTTTCAAAAAAGTAGCTGTTGGGTATTGTTAATTTTTGTTACACTCCTTTCACACTAGGCGCCAACTACTATATTTGGAATTTGAATTAAAAGAGAGATTGATTGAACTAGAATGCAATAAACACCATTTAAATAGAGAAATTCATTCATTAATTTGCATAATAGAGGTACAATGCTTTTTAAAGGAAATTACATTGATTTAAGCATCAAATAAAATTTACTTCTGAGGTGAAATGTTTTAAATAACTTAAAATCTAACACTAGAGATTAAATAATTAAACTTAGCACTACAAATAAATGCAAATAACTTTTATGTGAATTCAGTAACGCTGAAGATAGCCAAGACGAATCATAGTTTCATTTTTCATTCCTCTAAAGACCAGCCTCTCATACTCAGGCAACGTATCTAGATTAATGGCTAGTATCTTCAAGTCGGTTTCTCGTTGTTGGTTTCTTGCTAAGATGTCATTGCTGGTTGCTAAGATTCTAAGATTTTGAGCATCTTCGCCAAACTTGGCCATCCTTTGTTGACTATCTTCTTTAAGAAATTATAACAACTCCTTTATTC
The DNA here is from genome assembly GCA_023531435.1 of Papaver californicum. Taxonomy (NCBI): domain Eukaryota; kingdom Viridiplantae; phylum Streptophyta; class Magnoliopsida; order Ranunculales; family Papaveraceae; genus Papaver; species Papaver californicum. The sequence goes on from JAJJMC010019771.1 coordinate 1,903,106, forward strand.
CTTCATTTCTCGATCTATCCTCACGTTTATTTCGTTTAGATAAATCTCTACCTGGACCCCTCTCATATTTATGGTCAAGAAATGGTCTTTTTCGTAACCCGTCGGAAGATTCACCAGGGGTAGATTTTGAACCTTCATATATTGTAGCATTTTCAACATCACCATCTAGTTGTGTTGTCGTTTGGATTTGTGGAGTTGTTTTTGTCAATGATCTCCGGATTGAGTTTCGGGAAGTGCATCTTCAAATTTTGGAACACCCTATCATGTCTCAAGGTTTTCCATTCTCTAGGTCCTCTTCATAATTCTCCTGACCTCGACGGTACCGTGGACACAAAAAAATGTTAATGGTTGGTTGTCGTGAACATTTATAGGAATAAATGACCATTGATAAATAAACTTACCGCAGTTTCAAATGTCAATCCATTACGCTTGTTCCAGAAATAAGCTCTTACATGATTAATATATCTCTTTACTAACATTTTACAAGAAACAATATTGAAACTAAAATAAAGAGGAAATATAAAAATTACTAACCACCGTGACATCCATTTGAGGAAAATCAAATGGATCTGTTGTTTTCCTTGGCACCTCTACTAGTTGTTCATACCCATTATTGTAAAAAGGTAATTTCCACTCTAATTGGGGCAGTTGTGGCATGGGATCTCTGAATTCTCCATATGTGTAGGATTGTGAAGCCATGCTAGTAGGCGGATGATTAGGAAGCAGACGTCGATCAACACCACTGTCACCCACACCGAGCTCATCATGGGTATTTGAATGTCTTGTTTCTGTCATCAAAGTTCCGACACTTTTACTTTTCCAAAACCGGTCATATTTCCTTTCATTGACCAAAAAATAGTGATCCCCTAGATCAGGATCCATACCATCAACTACTGAATCCAACCCAGGAGGATCACATGGGATTACAATTTCCCCAATTACCCGTCTCATACATCTCTCGGCCAAGTACGCAGAAACTCTTTTTCCTAATTCAACATCCTTAAAAACTATTTTCTTTCGAGACAACTGTAATGCAATATGAAACTCTGGTGAATGACTGTGTGGACTAGAAAGCTCCCATGGGTGCCAAATTACCATACCATTTGTTCTCATGTCAATCTGACTTCGAGCTTCACTGAATGAATGTTTGTGAAAATCTCTCTGCTCCTTGGCATCTACATTATCATTATGAATAGACTAATGGTAGGTTGGCAATCTCAGTTGGTATCTACTAAGCTCATCTTCAATACTGGTTGACATTCACGAAAAATAAAAATAGTACCAGAATTCTAAAATTATCCACATCCCACACATATCTCTATTATCGCAAGAACTCCAAACATCAAACCATTTGTACGAATTACCCAACGCAGGAGTACCCCAATCGTAAGTCCCAACATCACACAGATTATCCAACACTACACACCAAATTTTATCAACTCTAGTTGTAGTATCCGCAAACATGAATGAACCGATATACCAAAGCAAAAACATTCTTGTCAATTCCTCAGTAATCTCAGTGTTGTCCAACTTCTCTCTATTCTTTATGTAATTAGACAAGTGAGAGAAACGTATGACACTTGCCCTTGAATCCCATTTTCCACATTTCATGCCCTAACTTCTTCGATATTCCAAATGATCTAACACACCACGAAAATATTTATCATACGTAGCTTCATAGTCTTTTGGTCTATATGTTTCATTTGAAAGTTGTGGAATTGGCTTATCTCCTCCTATTAGAATACCCGTCAATCGATAGAAGTCCAAAAGGGTCAATCCTATCTCAAACTCACGAAAATGAAAAGTTTTTGTCTTCTTCCACCACCTCACAGAGTGATTCACTTAATTTTTGATCGACATTCTTGAAATCAAATTGAAATACAGAAGAAAAACCAAAAGTATCACAAAGCAAACGTGCTGCAATATTGTTTTCCACCATAATTTTGTAATACTCATTCACACGGCTCCAACTGCTCCTAAATTTGAATTTACGTTGTGCATTCAAATTACCATCAGACATATGTTTTGTTGTACCATTTCTTTTAGATAATTGCTCAAACTTACTCAAAACAATGTTCTTCAAAATCTATTGAAGTAAACATAAAAAGATGCACAATCAAAAGAAGCGTCTGCCAACGGTAAGACTTTCATTTAAAGGGTAAAAGCCTATTGTTATACTTGGCAAATGAAAAATCTTAAATTGAATCATATTAACAATATCAATTTCACCACTAGCAAAATCAAAAGAAAAATCAGACATATACAAATATCAATTTCATTTATCAAAACAACCTAAAAAAGTTTCATGACCTAAAAAAAACTCATATCACTTTTGTGTCCAAATCAAACCCTAGAAACATCATTAATTCGAAATTTGAATCAACACTACCACAATATACATTAACCAACTACACAAGATCATACTTAGCAAAAAAATTCATCCAAAACCAAGATCAAAATAAAAAAACATAAAAGAAAAAACAAGTTGTTTTCAACATACCTTGATTTCGTTTGTGGACGAAAATCTTTGAAAACAACCTCAATAGAACCGTAATCGCAAGAAGTATAAACCCCCTCAAGATTTGTGATAAAAAACTACCTTAATCACCATTTATCAATCATGGGAGATCATTTTCTTTTTAGAAGAAGAAGGAGAAAGAAACAAGAATGGGGAGAACTCGATCTCTTGTGTAGTTTTAGGATGTTTCTGCTACGCTAAACCATTTGGAGCTTTGACCAGGTTGACTTGGTCAAGCGTCAAATGGTTTGGCGCAAACGGCATCTTCTGCTCGGCGCCAAACCATTTGACGCCTGATGGTTTATCATATGGCGCTATGTTGTTTCCATTTTAAATCACGATAAAAAAAAGAGCTTGAATCAAGGTGATATGGCTAACTGTGAATCTTGAATTATGAAACATGGTAAGAATAAGCTTAAGGTGTCGGTTTGTACACTCCATCGACTTATCTTCAATGGATTTCTCAAGTGGGTGAACAAACGCTAAATATTTTATTCATATCCAAAAAAAATTGAGTGGATTAGGGCGAAACCTTATCTTCAATGGATTTCTCAAGAACTTTCTTCCTGCATGGAGAATTATTCGATTCTGTGGTACCAAATTCTATTTTAAAATGGTATTAATGAACTCTTTAAATCTACTAATTAAATAGTATTGTCTTTAACAAATCAAGAACAGATTTAGTTCGCACCCCAAGAATTGGATTCTTTGTGCTTTACTGATCGCGGGATGATGCCATGATGGTATCTTACTGCAATTTCCCCACTAATGTCTCACTGAATTAGGCTGATATGATACAAAAATTGAAATCGATGGGCAAAACTCTTAATAGTATAGCCTCCACTCCAGTATGATAATGTTCTTAACACATTTCACTAACCCCTCCCTGTGTTTTCTCCTTCTGTACAAAATTAAAAATTAATAAGATCATGACTCATGAACTCATGGTAAAATTTCTTTTACATAATTTGATTTGACGGGAAATCCCAGTGTGTAGCCTAAAGAGTAAAGACACTATTCGAAAATGTGATTTAGAGAAACAAAATATGCATTCCATGAATGCATTTTAAGAATGCAGGAAAAGTCCAAATATTGTCGCATCTAGTTAGAGTACCAAAATGCATATGCCGTGTAAAACATAAAACAAAAGTAATGGAAAAAAAAAAGAATTGCATGACAGCACTACGGCTGCATTTGTTTGTAAACAAAATACTGGATAGTCATATGATAGCGAACTCATGCAACCTCTAACATATATACATATATATATATATAGGGAAAAAGATGCAAAATTTCCTCCCTTGTAGAAATGAAACTTTGAAGCACGTGTAGAAGTTATTATGACAAATTCAAAGTTAGGGTTTAGACTTTAGAGGTTCTCATTCTTCACCAGCACGAGCCCAAGACATCAAACACATTTTCAACCTTCCTTTCGCATTCACTACTTAGAACCTTCTCATTCACTGCTACCGTATGAGTTCGTTAGTTAGGTTAAACAGATCAAGTAATGCAAACTAATTTAGTTACAATGGCAAAAGTAAACTACACAAGGCAAAATAAAAATAAAAAAGTAGTTCAACAGTGGCAACTCCAGCTAATCTGGAATTAAACTAGTCTTTTCATTTAGAGTTTTTGTCCACGAAAATGAAATAAAAATGCACTGAGTGCCTCTGACACGCATCTTTTGGTATAGACACAAAAGATCGTTCAAATTTGTATGGGACCTTAAGTGAAAAACTACAGCGCAGGTTCAAATCGAATTTGCTTTGACCCTACTACCAAGTACCGACCAAGCAGGTTATGGATATGCAGACTTGAATGCAGGAAGGCCGGAATGTGACAGTCACTTTGTCTATTGAATCACTGCTCTTTTCCTTATAAGAAAGGAAAAACAGCACAACTTGGCAAGGTAACTTGCTACCAATTTGATGAATGGCATGTTGAAGAGTCCATTTTACATCGGAATTTTGAGGTAAAAGCTACACAAGAAACTAGGTGAGGTTCATTTAACCACACAAGTAGATTACTTGAATTTTAAAGATTTCATCTCTACAGTTTATCCTAATACAGTCTCTGGATATTTTTTTTCTTTTTCCCCATACCGATTACTATAAACCAATCTACTTTGTTCTATTCCCATTTCTACTTTGACAGCTCTAACTTCTTATTATCTGAAAAGCGAAAACAGAAAAGGAAACTAAGTAAAGAAAAAAAACAGGCACAAGTCAATATCCACAAGACAGCAGAGAGGATTTCAAGATATTACCTTATCATTTCGCGCTCCTTAATTTGGTCTAGCTCTAGGCAGACTTTGTTTCACTGACAATTCACTCCTCTCATCATGGACCCCAAGTTTAACGACGAACGTAGCTGTGCTACCCTTGTCTATGCCCTCACTTTCGATCCATATGTGACCATCCATCAGATTCACAAACCTAATTTCATTTAAAAGGGGTAAGACAATAACATCTCATTTACAATATCCTACTCATCAACTACAATCTTTGAAAAGCATGTTATCGGATATATGGACATAAATTTTGCAGCTTATTCTAACACACCAAGAAGTTGTCAGTTCTCACTCAGAAATTACTTTACTCGTTCTTCTGAATTTTACCTTTTACAGAGAGCCAGCCCTAGTCCAGCTCCTTCATTACTTCGATTAGTTCCACTTCGAGAATCAGTAAACTTAGTAAAAATATGTGGGATGTCCTGCAGAGTAATCCCGCTACCAGAATCTTTAACCTGCATAAGGAGATCTCTGTCAAAATGGGCATGAAACAAGCAAACGACAAATATTGCTAAGTTCAGACTACTAGCATCACACAGACGAGAATTGGTACATAATTTACATGATGTACTTTCAAGACAAAAGGTTACCATCTACTGACTGATATCCAGTAAGTCATCTTGTCCAGAATATAACAATCAAAATCTAATTCCTTCTTCCAAAGCTTGTGGATGTTATTTTTATTATAATCTTTTTTATGTTTGTATTTACTAGTTTTGGGTTTCAAGTCAAAGAAAGAGGAAAAATACTTCATCCAATATAAATCTTAGGTTTTATAAACCTGCACACGCAAGTAGAAGTGGCCATCAATTGATATGGGGTTGAACTCAGGGACTCGCCAATCTCTGAGGGATTCTGGTTTAGCTACTGAAGCTACTGCAGTAACGTAACCTTCCTTAGTGAACCTCACTGCATTACCCAGAATATTCAAGAAAGTTTGCATGATTCGCTTTTCATCACCAACAGCAAAAACAGGTAAATCTGGGGACAGTATCAATGTCAATGCTATCTTTTTCACAGTTGAGACGGGCTTTACCAAATTTATAACCTGCAGTAGAAACAGATAAAAAGTTTAGGAGATCGCTAAGATGTTTGCCTTGGGTCAAGGTCCCTTAGGAGAAGAATATTTTGTTCATCCAGAAAGCAGTTCGAGATAAATACCTGTCTGAATACTCCATGAAGATTGAAAACTTCATTATCTAATTCAAGGCTTCCATCCTCAAGTCTTGAAAGCTCAAGAACATCATTAATAAGAGTCTCCAGAAGGTGACTACTCTTTAGGACTGTTTCTACCATCGCCCGTTGCTCTGGACTTAATTCGATTTCTAGAAGTAGGGAGGATAAGGCGATAATTGCCTGCATTGGTGTTCGCATTTCATGGTTCATAACAGCTAGGAAATCATTCCGAGCACGGATTGCCATCTCTGCCTCTCGTCGAGCTAAATCTAATGCAACATTCTGCTCCATGAGTAGATCACGCGCCCTCATAGACTCTTCGAGAATCGCAGCGTGTGACAGAGCAACAGCAACCTAAACCAAAAAGATGGGAATGAAAGCACACGTCATTTAACAGTCCGCAACTGAACTATTCATATTTTTCAACCAAATTATAATAGATTTTCAAGACACTTCTCAGTGAAACTACTTGCATCATGCAAACAGATTCTGCAACCACAGCTAAATGAAGAATGATGTACGCAGAATTATAATCTTTTAAGATGTTTTGCATATCCCAATAGAGAATGTCGAAGACAACCTGATCGGCAACAACTTCTACGAGTTCCAATTCATTGGTGTGCCACTTTCTTGCACTGTCAGAGGGGAGCATCAAAACCATCACAGCATAAGCATAGCTTTTCGCAGAGTGCTCTGGCCAATCATCAATTTGGAAACTTGAGAGATGCAAAAGTGGAACCCGCACAGCAACAACCTCTGGGGGGGCAAATCTTCCTGTAGTAGTTCTTATCCTTGCCAATGGAGAGTTGTGAGGAATCCGTATCGCTTCATTACTGTTGAAGATTTGAGTGACTATCGGAAGATTAATTTGAACTGTGGATCCAACAGGTATTTGGTGGCGTAAGGTATGAGAAAGTTGCAAAGTTGACCCACTGCGTGATGGCATCCACAGTGCACATTCTTCCAAGTCTAGTGTCCTACCTAGCTCAACAAGGGTAGTCTTCAGTATAGTATGCCTGTCCAGAGTGCTCCTAATTTCATGAGTCAGCATTCTTACATGTCTTCCAGTTTCTTCCTGAGTACGTATAAGGCCCATCTCCCTATCAAGTTCTTCAGCCTTATTCTTCAAAAATAACTCCCTTGTCTTAACACTTAGTAAATCAGGAATAATGTGAACAAGCATCAGGGCTGTAACACATGAGACACCAGCACAAGCCACTTTTGCAACCGTCATCACGATTGCCAGGGTTTTAGAATGCGTATTGTAAGTCCACAAGTTTATCAGGTGTGTTGCTCCACAGAGAACAATGAAAGCTCCAAATTGCATCAGAACCCATCTATAGGGAAAGAATGCGGATCTATGGACAAAGTATATGAGTTCCATCGGGATGGAGAAATATGCAAGCGCAATAAAGAAATCTGACAAATACTGATATTTCATCAGTAGTTCATCAGCCCATTGTGTTTCAACACAGTCACAAGACTCCATATTGCCCCTATCCCTGAGTACACCAAACAATAGAATAATTAGAATTAAAATCTGGATTCACACTGTAATTTCTGACAAAGAGTTCACTAATGTTAGCTGAACTCAGTGACCTCCATACTCCCAAACCCGTAAAGAAAGCAATAGAAAATTTATAGAAGGAACCGCAACATTGCACGAAAAACATGTGTTAAGGGCCTTTATGTTGAAAAGTTGAAGTCAAAACAATCAAACATGGCTAATGTTACTATCCAAAATGTACATCGAGAATTTTTGTAATGTTGGATTTCAGATTCTGTAGATATTAAGGACCGAGCATATGAATGCCAGTAGCTATTATGTGGAGAAAGGGAATAATTCAACATGGTTAAAAATCCTCTAAAACCCCCGGGGCAGTTAGAGTCCTCATGGAATGATCTAAGAGCAACTTTTGATGTGGATAATTTCTCTTTCCCTATCACGGATAGCCTCCTTCCATGAAAGCACTGCCCCTCTTTTCAAATTACATGACTGGATAACAGTTTACCAATAGCTAATTACTATAAAACTGGCAGCACACATCAATATTTTTAAAGTTTTATAGTAAATACTAAATGCACTAAACAAGAAAATCCGAGAAATCAGAATTTTGAATTTTATTGCACGGATCTCTGTGAAGAGACGAAACCAGATCACCATGAGTGGAACTCCAACCATAACATAATCGGCAGATCCAAGATGTTAGATGTGTGTTCAAATGGAAAGCTAGAAACCAGACAATGAAACATGCCTCATAACCATTTCACAACTAATACTCCAAGAATAACCAACAAGACCACCAACTAATCACAGCAAAAATAAATTGGAATACAGATTATAAAAACTACAAGACCATAACACAAATTTATCAACCAGTCTAGAAAAACAGGAGATTCCATACCTATTCTATTGTTATAAAATCTTAGCATTCAATTATTAAGCAGAACTGAGGAATGCTTACGCTGATATTTTCCTCAATTTCTCTGAGAATTTCCGATGAGAACGACAAAAGAAAAAACTAGAATTCTTGATGTTCTATGTTCTATGGTCTACAGTTCTACAATGGGATGTTTACTTATATCTGTAAACTCACAAATATGGGAACAATCTGTTCATATCCGAGGGTCTTCCCAATTAATGGACCTAACAGACACTAGTCATTTCATTTCTGGCAAGCCGGTAAGAATGCAAGATGCCTGTACCTTGGACACTCCGCCTCAGAATCTAGTAAGATTTTGTTTTTCAACTATAATCTAAATCCAATATCGTCACCAAGAATGTGTAATCCTTGATTCCTTCTATAAGAAGATCACTCATAGTAAGTAATGTGCAGTCCCTCTGTAACTGGCTGCACAATATAGCATTTCGAGGTATTCTAGAATCTACCTGTTGAAATGTTTGGTTGCTACATGGGATAAGCGCACATGAGAACTATATCAAACATCCATTTAAGACATATTCAAAACAAATTAGATAAGAACAATAATAGCCGTCTTACTATGTACTGGGTACAGATGATGACTTCAGTTTATTTGCACCAACGTAGTCTTCTGAAGGTGGGTATTTACTGTTTACCTCTTGTTCAGTGAAACCTATGACTGCTTTTCCCTACATATACAATACGAAAGTAATGATCTGTCAAAGCATGATACAGTTAGTTTTATTATCAATAATCAGAAGTTTTCATACGTGACAGAGATATTGCATTAGGAAAATGGTACATATAAATCTGATAATGCTTCAGGTAACAAACAAGCAAAATACTATTTGTTTTGGGTTTGTTTTCTATTTTTTGAAAGAAAATAATTATTTGTTTTCAGGGCAGTAGTAAATAATAATTGATCAAGAAGATGAATTACACTTCTGTTTCGTTTTGTAAACCAAGTTTGCTTAGCCTCCAGTCACACCCAAAATAGTAAAGAAACAAAGAAACTGTATACTTGACTAAAGAGCTAATAAAATACCCAATTCTTGACAAAAAACCAAACCACCTACTGGTGGTAAGACCAGCAATTCTCTTATCAAGAACACACTTCTTAGGTAACAGACTTAATTATTCAGATAAATGAAAATCAGTTTTAGTTCGAAAAAGATAGCAATTTCAATAACTCTCCTTTCACTTTCAGCCAAGTACATGTATGTAGGTGTAGCAGTTTCACAAGACTATTAAGCAATGCCAACTAACAAAATGATTCAATCAAGTTTCCATTTGGCATTTTTACATTTTTCACCATGTCCATAAAGCACCTTTAACCACTTTCCGATCATGTTTCAGCATGTACATAAACAGCATTTTCATTACAATTTTCTTATCTTTCCATCTACCCACAATAAAGACCACCTACTATTCACTTTTCAAAAGATTGTCTCTTTTTCATATAGATAAAGATCAAAGTGATCATGAAACCCCTTCCATCAACAGCATGTGATCCCATCCCTAAATTCAACATAAGTAACATGCTCTCCCCTTCTGTACAAACCCTAGAAATCTAGAACATTTAAGCGACCTAAACTTAGCAAATCACTATAGCAATAAAAAGTAATAGAAGCTAAAACTTACCAGTAGTACGTGATATTGACTTAAAAAAAAATTGTGTTTCAGTCTCTAACCCTAGCTAGTTTGCATTTCATCTGCTATAAAAATATTCCCACCTAATTTTCCGAAAAAACAAGTATGTAACATCATTAATCAAGAGTATCTAGCAACCAAATGATGAATCGAGTAGCTAGTAAAAACACATAAAAGCTTCAAATCAAAAAAAATTATTCAAAAAAGAAAAAGAAAAAAGGATTCAAAAGCTTACCAAGAGTCAGAGAAGAGGAAACAGGGTAGTAGTTGAGATTTTTGAAAGAAGGTTGTTTATGTTAATGGTAATGAAGAAGAAGAAGATGTTTCTCAAAGTATCTGATCGGAAATGTGGAATAAGATCATCTCCTTCATCCATAATGGTGAATCTTCTTCTTCACTCACTCTCTTTTTTCTCTGAGAGTGATTCTCTCTCTGGATTAATTATAATAATAATAATAATAAAGGGTTTCCATAACGTAGTAAACCCGTTACTCGTTCGTATAAAGAGGAAAGAAAGGACGGAAATAGGGGGGAGGAAAATCAAAATTAAATCTTTCTTTTTCACTGGACAAGAAAAGACATCTATCGTAATTTTAAGAATGGCACGTGCTTTCAACTGCTATGGATCCGACGACAGAGCATCCTTTTTACCCACGTGATACACCCATGCATAAACCTTTTTGGTGTCTCTTCATAGTGGTGGCGCGCAGTGATTAATTTTTGTCCATGATTTTTTTTCACTTCGGAAATTAAGTCCCAAACGAACCGACATTTTCCCAGGATATTCTTTGGGGTTGGGGGAATGAGCGGGAAAACTGGGATTACACCGGCCATAAATTGAGAAAAAGTTACTGCTATTTATTGGATCCATCACTCATGTCACGTCTCTTCAATGTCAGTTGAGACTAAATCTGTCCGTCCATTTTGAATTGCGAAAAAACAAACTACGGATCTGACCTTGTGGGTCTCATGCCTATTGTAATCCCTGATCCCATTTTATTGAGGTGAGGTGTACAGTGATTATTTTGTACCTACAATGATCAAATGGTGTTGACAAAGTCGTTGGTGGTAAAATAGTGAATTTGTGTGGTGAAAAAATCAATCCGATGAAGCTAGATTTTTTTTCATGTATGAATAGTAACAAAGTTCGCACCCATAAAATGAACGCGTTGACTGGGTATAATAAATAAGTGGACAAGACACCATTTGTTTGATAAAGATAAAGAAAAAAGTATGAGGGTCCTCTCCCAAAGTCCTTCATAGACTAAAGGAAAACAAATTGACAGTCGTTGAATGATACATTATAAACAGATAGATACATTGCACCAACATCATTCAAGCATATTATAAAAACAATTCACTGAATCATGAATCTGTCTCTTCACCTAGTATAATCAACATTGTATGACACGATTTTTTTATTTTTTTTAAGCATACCCGAATTGAAGTTGGATGGCTTCATTATGTTTACCTAAAATATGATATTTCTATCCATAAAAAAAAAACAACTATGCTCAATCCAATTTATTTTATCATAAAAGAGGTGCAAAGAGAGTCGTCCAATTCTCACTCCTAGATGGTTAAATGGGAAGTTGGAGAGGGTACTCAAGGAAATCAGTCCTGCAAAAGCTATTCAAAATTTGGTGTAGCCACTAAGAAGCTGTCATATAATTTTCATTTTAAGTATTTCTTGTTACAAAGTAAAAATGAGCACCATTTAATAGGGTAATCAATCAAATGCAAGACAACTTGCATGAACCACAAACTCCGGAATCTCCACGGAAAATCATCATCAATGGCAAATTAGAATCACCATCTTATTAGCATTAAAACACACATCTTTTATCGACTCTCTCATAATAATAGACAGATGTGCACAGGAGAGAAGGAAAAGGGAGCTTCCGGCCAATGGGCTCGGGAAGTCAGGAAAATGTTGTCTTAAAAAATCCTAAAACTTTCATGTTTCAGTCTGAGGGGCCAATCATCTTCGCAGGGACGACTAGCTCATCAAATTCTTCACTTGTTAGCACACCAAGTTTTAAAGCGTCTTCCTGAAATGTAAAAGCTTTTTGTTAGCTTCAGATTCTCTCACAGAAAATGAAGAATATGATCAATCAAGCAACAAATTACAGTTGTTAAACTTCTTAACGAACTGAAACAAACAATAGAGTCCAGCAGAAAGATAACTGGGTGTTAAAAGCATATGTCCTACTTCTACTAGCTTAATCTCCCTTAATGATCATGCCCAAATATTTTGAAAAAATAGGACTACATCAAATCATAAGCCAGCTCAATATCCAAACATGGATTTTTCAAATTACACGAAGACCATTTGAGTTAGGATATATACAAGTACCCTCAAGATGTTCATAAAAATACTGATGTTCGACAATGGGTTCCCCAGTTTGTCAAATGCTTTGTCTCTGTATGTGTGTGTGTGTGTGCGTATAGAGGGAGAGCATTACCTTTAGAGTCAAGCCCTCCTTGTGTGCTTTCTTGGCAACTGCAGCAGCATTATCATAACCAATTTTCTGGAAAAAGCAGCAAGTTCATCATTAGACCTTTCAACTTGAAGAAAAATAAATTGCAGCAAAGAAACCAATACATGTGACAACTTACAGGGTTCAAAGAGGTGACAAGCATCAGTGACTGCAAGGCAAAAAAAATAACAAAGTACAATAAGATATTTGGCTTGCTGGACTTTTACATGTAACATGAAAGAACAAACTCTAGTGTGCTAATAACTTTACATCATGCAGTAATTTTGAAATCCTCTTGGTATTAGCTTGAGTTCCTCTTACACAGTTCTTTTTGAAGGATACAGATGCATCTCCTAGTAACCTTAATGACTGTCAATACAAAGTCAGCTTTAACTCAGCTGAAAACCGATAGAGAGACTAAAACAACGCCTAAGGCTCAAGAACAGATATAACCTTCCAATTGAGAAAAAAGCAAAACAAATCGGTGTAACAAGATTCATTGAGTGAATGTTCTCAAAAGGAATATTTAAACCGTATGCAAGATAAACTTAGCAAAAATACTACTAGAGTATAATTCTAGTTACAGAAATGACCAAATTCACAAAGAAACTACTAGAGTAATGATAAAAGCCTACAAAATAACCACAACTACACTAATTTTTTAAATATAATATACCTTTTAAACGCCTTGAATTCCTAAATGCTCTATGCACCAAAATTACTTGCTCAATGCGTAGTTTTGGTATACCAAAAACAGAATTAATGTCAATTCTTCTATAAACTTCAATGCAGCATGATTGCATAGTGAAAGTTTTGGGAACATCGAGTGCAAAGCATATATGATACTGCGCAGGGTAATATCCTAAGTGGCCCAAACAATATAGTTGATAGACAAAACAGAAATGAAAGTTCATGATTTACCTAATTTATAAGGATTTGTCGAGTACTTAGAATTAAAAAATATTATTAGTAATAGGGGTGACATGCAGTACTCACTCGTAAGAGGGCACTAGCCATCATTGGCTTGTAGACGTTGAGTTCAAAATGACCATTTGATCCACCAATTGTAATGGCTACATGGTTCCCCATAATTTGCAAGTTTCACACATGGATTAGCAGAACTGCTGAACTGAGCAAAATAAACAAATACACGTTCATTTTATGATCACTGCTTCCGTGATTTGTGTACAGATTTTGTTATGATTCCAGAAAGATCAGAAAACAATTTAATGAAGTTAAATAACTTCTTTTGATGACTTATCATATTTCATCTTCATGGTTACATGACAAAAGATATAGGAGACGAGATATCACCTGAGCACAGACCATCATAAGAGCCTCACACTGAGTAGGATTTACCTTCCCCTGTAACAGTATAAGCAGAAAATAGATGTATGTAGGTATAATCAACTTTGTTGGTATCAATTTCCCCCTAAAGGGTACAAGAATAAATGAAAAGGAGATCAGATAAGGAAAGAGTACATACAGGCATGATGCTGCTGCCAGGCTCATTTTCAGGAAGGATAAGTTCCCCAAACCGCAACGTGGACCACTTAAATAAGCAAATGTCAATACCACAGTATGGTGCTATATTTGTAAGGAAAATACACAATTAAACTCACACACCTTCCAAGCAAACGTATGTCATTTGCAATCTTCATAAGAGAAGTAGACACTGTGTTCAAGGCTCCACTAGTTTCAACAAAAGCATCATGTGCAGCCTGGTGGAGCATTGAAGAATCCACAAAAGTTACAGCAAAAAGGAATCAGAAAACAATCATAATTTAATAACAATCAGAAACCAATAGGAAAGTGAGTAATAATATTCAAGCATAAAGACTACCAGAGCTTCAAACTTGTTCTCGGCCGTAACAAATGGTAGATTGGTTTCCTCTGCAACTGCTGTAGCAATTTTTACATCAAACCTGAAATTCAAATGTGTCAAACATGATAAAGAGCAATTAAGGTAATAAAAATAAGTTATACACATAATAAAACAATGGCAGTCATTTAAGGAATAATATGTAAAGGAATCTGTACAGACAATGTATTTGTATGTAAACTTAAATCTTCTATATGATAAGACAGAAGAAAGTAAAATAAAAGTAAATAATTATTGATTTATTCCATACATGCCACCAGATACCAATCCAATAAGTCACTAACTGAACTGCAGGTTATATTCGTTGGAAATTCAAAAGAAAGTGATGCTTTAGACACTATGTGGATCGACATATTGCAGAGGCAGATAGGAACAAAAACCCTAAAGGGCAATATTAGTCAAGTGAAGTGGTAATGAGGACCAACAAACAAGTGAACCTACCCTTTCTTAGTATTCAATCCGGTTCCTACTGCCGTACCACCTTGAGCAAGCTTCACAAGGGAAATTAAAATCAATTAGTGTTGAAGATAAAAAAAAAGACACGTAAGTACAATAGTTGGATCACAGACCTGATACATCCGTGGAAGTGTACACAATACTCGATCGATTCCGTACTTCACCTGCAACACGAGTATTCACAAATGTCAGGAATAGCTCCTAGAATAACCCTTGGAGCATCTAAATAAGATAATCAATCATCAATGATACAACCATACGTATGTGGAACTTCTTCTATTTGTACACAAAAGTTATATGAACTACGGAGACTTTTAGCAAAAAAATAAGCTTACCTGTGTAGAATAACCACTGAACTCTTGCCCGAGAGTTAAAGGTGTCGCATCTTGAGTGTGTGTTCGTCCAATTTTAATAATGTCACTGAATTCAAGAGACTGAAAAATACATAGGAAATATACAAATTAGTTCATGAAAGAGTATTACTTACAAGTTACAACAAAGTGAGGACAAGGTATAACAGGGAATTGAATACAACCTTGCACAGTAATGAACTGTGCAACTGTTTCAAGCTTGGTATAAATCTTGAGTTTATTTCGACTGCAGCAGCAATATGCATGACCTAAACGAAGAACCAATAGCAATGGTTATAACCAATTATAGATTCAAATAAATCATGGACTTAAACAATCAAGAACTGCGAACAAGAAACAAACTATACACAAAGAATAAACATCCGGACGAGGCGGAGTTATATATATGAGCTGAAAGGCAAAGGCTTACAGTAGGAAATGTGTCATTTGATGACTGTGATCTATTGACGTGATCATTTGGATGCACAAACTTCTCCCCACGTTTGTGTCCCAGTATCTCAGACGCTCTATTTGCAATTACCTGGACAAAACCTTACGAATTTAACTCTACCACTTAGATAGCTAGAAATTAAAAAATAAATCCAAGACACTACAAAATCTGTTATCCATACAAACCTCATTTGTATTCATGTTACTTTGAGTACCACTTCCAGTTTGCCAGATCACAAGTGGAAAATGATCATTAAGTTTCCCTTGAGAAACTTCATCAGCAGCTTGAATTATGGCTTTCCCTATAGTAGGATCGAGACCATACTCCATATTAACCTAAAAGAAATTCACATACAATATCTTATCAACCCAAATCTAACAAATCCGAAAGTCACAAATGTATATGAAGATTCCAACCAAAAATATTTTGGTATACTAACCTTAGCAGCACACTTTTTAAGAACGCCAAAAGCACGAATTATAGGTTCGGGCATCTGTTCTCGTTCTCCTCCTATATCGAAATTCTGTAACGATCTCTGCGTTTGTGCTCCCAATAATCTAAACAAAAACGAGATTTCATATGGGTTTTCTGATTAAGTTAAGAAAAAAAAAATATCTAGTGAGAGTTAGAGAATACTACTAACATATCAGAAGGGACTTGAATGGGACCAAATGTATCTCTTTCTTCACTAAAAGATGTGTGTTTGTGCCAAAATTTTCATTAGCATGAACAACCAATGATTTGTCAAAAGACCTACGTTAGAATCCTTATCTTATATTTTGTTACACTATATCCCTTAACATTCAGATCATAAGATGGGGGAATTGACAACAATTGACAATAATTAAGTAGTATAGAAACATTCAAATAGACTTATACATAGGAGTTCAAGATCCTTACTAAGTATGGAAAAAGAATTATATATATATATATATATATATATATATATATATTCATACATCAATAAATTCATACTACATCACTCTGTAAATACATACCTAATAGCTTTGCTCTAATTTCAGTATCTTTCCTTCGTCTTTTCTCTTCCAATTTTTCTGACCTCGTCTCTGTTGAATGAACTTCTCTATTTATAGGTTGTTCAATGGGTCTCTCTCTTTTTCCTTTCTGTCTATCCTTTATGTTTGATGAGTCATGTTTTCCCGATCTTGTCTGTCAATTTATTGATTATCGTTCCACTGTATTCTCTTGGTCTGATACATCTTGTCCCGTTACTTCCTTGCGTTCTTTTTATTTTATGATTATCTTCGGATCAGGATGATCGTGTGGTTGACAGGCAGCTTCTTTCTTATGCATTGTCATGCTTTCGCCTTTTTGTCCCGTTACCTTGTACCATTGAAACGTGCTCTCGTACTTTATATGTCATCTTATTCCCGATCCTCAGTGTCAGTTATGCAGTTAAAGTAACTTAAGCAATTAATGCTTTCACTTTTCCGCTATATGCCCATTTATTGCTCCTGTTTTTCCCGTTCCATTTGCATTTAATGCTTTCTGTTTCGATCAGAGTACTAACACTTTCCCGATCTTACGTGTCGATCATGTAATGATATTTTCAGTCTTTTACATCTGTCATCCACTCGAACTTTTATAAGGTTTTGATTGTGTGTTTCTCGTTCTTCTATAAATCTCTGTTTCTTTGCCTAATCGTTTGACATGTGTTATCCTCACTTTTATTTCCTAACAACTTGCCCCCTTCTTCTTCTTTTTTCAAAATTTTTAACGGTTGATCCAAAGTTTTGAAAAACGTAGAAGAACAATAATTACTCTCCATCTTTTCTATATCTGTCATAACTTCTTTTCGCACGTTATCCCGGGTTTTCTGCTAGCAGTAACTTCTATTATCACGTTTGTTTCAGTTAACATTTTTCGAGAAAATCAAATCTTTGCCTCGATTAACAACTTTTCAATTTTTGACGGTTCGTTTATCCCTCCCTCTTAAATAGGATTCAGTCTTTTCTACTTCTGTTTTTTCCTCTTAAAGTTGCAGCTCTTTCTCTTCCTTAAGCTTTTCAAATATTCTTATTATCTCTCTGTTATTCTCTCATTCTCCAACGATTCAGGAACTTTTTGCATCAATCATATTTGCTCTACTTTCGATCAAGAAATTGTTTCTCCTCTTTCTACATGTAAGTGACTTTCTGATCCTTCTGTATCTATTTTGTTTTGGTGTTTAACCATGATGAATATTGACTCTATGAAAACAGAGACGATTGAATGGTGATTGTTTATGATTTTTCTTCCCTAATTGCTTCTTTTTATGAACTTGAATTTTTTGATTCCTTCATGCATTGATTCTTCCCTGTCTTTTTCAGAGATAAAAAATACCTTTTCACTATGTCTTCAAGAACTCAAAATATTGCTCCTGAGATTGATTCTCAACACGATGATCAGCCAGAAGTAAGGAGATCCTCTCAGAGTAATGCAACTAGATATGCCGCAACTCAGCATACTCGTGATGTTGCATCTGACCCTTCTGTGGCCGCTAATGTTGCCCCAGGAGTAAGCGTGAGCATGCCAGTTGTAGCTATAAATCAATGAATATTAAAGAGTTCAAAGCAAAACATCATCTCGAGGGATTCAGAGTTTCTCTTTATGGTGGATATAAAGATGTAATGACTCTGGACAGCCGAAAGCTTTAAGTATTCAACCAGTAGATTACTGATTTCTGTCGGTGCATTGGAGGCTGGGCTTCGTCTTCCCCTATATCAGCGGGATCATCCCTATCAATTCGAAGTTCTTGCATCCCGCTGCAATGCTCCTCACGGTTTAGCTCGGTCCGTTATCCAATATAACGGAAATTGGTGGCGGATACTTGATGAATGCAGCCTCCGGAGCGAAGGACAAACTAACCTTACCTGTTATACTCCAGACATCATAGAGCAACAACATTATACAATTGAGAATTTTCACACTACCTATGCGGATAGTGTTTCCATAAGGAATTTTGTGAAGTGGAGGGTTAGTCCTCTTCGCAAGTGCAGTTCGGGATTCCCCTTGTTGCGCGAAATTGACGATCCGAAGCTCAAGTATGTTCCGGGAAGTGGAGAAAGAGTCTGATTGGAACAAGAAGAAAGAATCTGAGTGGATCATGACTACAAGCGGTACCGGACTCCACTAGTGATCGAAGGACCTTGGGTATTCAGTCATATTTCCAAGGATGAAGTTCAAGATATTCGTGGGCGTTTCCCCAATTACTGTCCCTGGAAATTAAATTTCAGTGATTATAAATTCGATTATGAGTTCGCACGGCTCATCTTCTCTTTTCTTTTTTTTTTCTTTTTTTTTACTTGGATGTTTCCCTCACTGAGTTTGAACTTTGTGCTACAGGCTGATCCATCTACTGAGCCCCAGATTGAAGCGCCACCAACATGCCCAATGTTCCACGTGTAGATTAATGAGGGCAGGCAAAGAACTGATAAAGTGGAAATAGTTGAGGGTAAAGGGAAGCGTAAGATGGTAGCTTCCCCAGAGAAGAAGAAAAAATCGAAAAGGTCAAGAAATGCTTCTCTCACTCTCTCTGATAGAGAAGAAGGTGAGATTAGAGATTCTCTCATCAGACGCAGCAACATTTGGGGTGAGGGAACTTCAGTTTCAAGATCTTATGCTGAGAGTGCAGACAATATCGGGACAACCTGATGCTGTTTCGGAACGGTCCGTTGAAGCTTCTGATCCAGTTGCATCGAGAGCGGACCAGGTTATATCGAGACATCCCGATGTTGTTGCGGGACGGTCTGTTGAAGCTTCTGATCCAGTTGCATCGGGAGCGGACCAGGCTATATCGGGGCAACCCAATGTTGTTGCGGGACGGTCCGCTGAAGCTTCTGGTCAAGTTGCATCGGGAGTGTCTGATACTATTACGGGTCATCCTGCTGCTACTGCAAGTCAGATCATATTTGCAGAACCCGCTGTTGGCTCCGAAGTTGCTCCCATTAAGACTACACCGATAAATTTTTATTTGTCCCTGTCTCCACTTCCCTTGAACTTTGAGGTTGAAGTGGTCTCTCTCGAAGAGGGTATCATGACAACTGATAATCAACCAACTGTGGAAGGAGATGTTGAAGGAGGAGATGCTTATGATGAGAATAGTGAGAATGTCGCTCCTAGCACTTCAGCCACAGAAATCCCAACCTCTCATCCCGAAGAGGATATTCCCGCAGTCATCTGCGAAGCAAGTGCACCTTCCAGGATATTATCAACGGTTCTTCCTCGCCCCGATGCTGATGTGCCTAATGCAGAGCCTTCATACTTTCAAGGAGTCATCTCACAGATTGATAAAGGCAGGAGTGGGATAGAAGGATTAAATCTCTTAGGCGATGAAAATGAAGCCTACAAGTGGTTCTTAGCAAAGGGGCTACTGACTACTGCAACTTTTCCAGAGACATGGAAATCCGATAGTGGTTCCATGTCTAGGCTGCGGAGTTCACTGGGAACTATCCCTCTGGAGGATACAAGGGAAGCTTGGTATGATAGTGAGTTCGCTGAACAGACATTCCAGCTGAACCCTCCTCCTTCTTTGGATCAAGCTCTAGCTTTTGCAGAGGGTCCGCTGTATTCATATCCACAGCAAGCTCTAGAACTTTTGATTCGTTTTATCTTTTTTTCTTATACTCATGACTTTAATTTTACAGCTTAAACATAGTTCTGATTGCTTGTTTGCTGCATTCAAGTTCTACAAAGCTCGAGCTATTATGATGGAGTCCGTATGTAAGAATGAAGCTGAGAAAGTGCAGCGGGAATATGCCAATCTGCAGCAACAAAATGAAAAGATCCCACAAAAAAATGATGATCTCCAACAACAACTAAAGAATCAAAATCTTCTGAATCAAGGTATATTTTCTCACTTTTTTATATATGTATTATTTTATTTTTTATATTTTATTTTTTTTACACACATGCTTTGGGACCAGCGGGGGATTCCGAACTTGTATTTAGGATAGAGCGTAGGATGACTCAGTTGAATGATCATGCGAGAGAGATTAATAGGGAAATGGGGGTTTTTAGATCAGAGTTAAAAAGTTTGTCCGATAGTCTTGACCTGGCCACCTGGAGACGCACTAGAGATGAAACAAAATATCAGCAAGCTCTGGAAACTTTGGTTCTTAAGGAGGCAGAGTTTAAATCCCTCGCTGGAGGTATATTCTTGGGTTATATGTTTTTGTATATAAAATTTCTTATAGTATTTAACACTGGCTTTGTTCGTTAGGCCTTGAAAAGAAACTTAATGAAGCAACTGCTCGGGCTGTGAAGGCGGAAAGAGATCTTGCTATTACAAATGGGAGAATTGAAAATCTCAATAAACAAACGAAAGAACATTCTTCTAAAGTGCAAGCATTGCAAGGTGAAATAACTCTTTACGCAACCAGAGCTAGAGATGCTCAATCCCGAATTAGTGTATTGGCCAGCAAAGTTGCAACATGCGAAAACATGCTTGTGGATGAAAAGCAAAAAATGACGATCTATCAAGAGAATTGAGTGCTGAAAAAGATCAGAGATCCCGCTTGGATGAGCAAGTAAAATATTGTTAGCAAAAAATTCAAGAACTTCAATTAAATATTGAATATGGATGTGCTTATACAACATGGGTGAGACAAGATGCAAAAGCAAAAATTGCAATGTCATTCAACACTGCCTTAGATCGTGCACAAGCTGACATCACTATACTGAATAGTCGGTCTCCTGTTCCGAAGGTTCCTCCGCAGCCATCCAGAGGCAACATTCCCGATGCTTGATGATATATGATTTTCTTTTTCTGTGTAACTTGTATTCCGCTAGATTGATTCGTATCTTATAACTTGTAATTTGGTACTTTAACTGGTAACTTTGAGTTGGAATCTACCTTTTGTAGCCTTTTGGACATGCTATTCCTGCATAAAAAATAACATATTTGTATGAAATCATTCGGTTAATCAAATTGTTTCATGAGTACATTGCATCGAAGTATGTATACCTCAAAACATGTAATTCGGGAACCCAACACATACGAGTCATACCCGGGCCAGGAGTAAGCTACAAGGTTAGTCCCAAACGTACCCTGAAAATGATAACCATTTATTATATCATTAGGTATCCCTTCTTTATAAGAATCTCACACTTATGGAAATTCTTTAAGGGCTTATACTTACCTAAATTTTTATCTGTTTGAGTTACGATTGTTTCGCTAATCGCAAGCGTTCTCCATAAGATGTTACTGGAGTAATTAATATTTTCATGTCAGGCATCTCTTTATTAGGAAATACCATTGTCAAATGTACTATTAATCAAGGATTTTCAAGAGAAGGTGCATTATTTATGCTTTACCTAACATGAATGCAATGTACTTTCGTAATTGCATTATTGATCAAGGATAATATAGCTTTAAATATTATGCGTTCCATGGGTGTTGCAAAACTTCACCATGCATGTTTCGCAGATAATAAGATCCTTGTCCTGCTGGTGCTTGTATTGTGTACGGACAATCCCAAGTTGGTGCGAACTTGCCTGCATTTTTATCCCGATGGTACTCCGAAATTTTACGTAAGACATATTGTCCTTGAACAAAGTTTCGTAACTTGAATTTCTTATGGTAGTCCCGTGCCAACTTTATTTGGTAATTTTCCATCTTCTGGAGTGCCACCTCTCTTTTTTCTTCCAAGTCATCTAATTTTTGTAACATTAAATCTGAATTTAGATTTTTCTCCCATGTTTCTGTTCTAGTTGTAGGCAAAATGACTTCTGTTGGTATAACTGCTTCCGTTCGACAAGTGAGTAGGAACGGTGATTCTCCAGTGGATTCTTTTCTTGTGGTGCGGTATGCCCATAATGTGTTATGAAGTTTTTCACACCATTGTTTGTAGTGCCCATATAACGTTTTCTTTAAATTTGTTGCAATTGTTTTATTTGTGGCTTCGGCCTGTCCGTTACTCTGGGGATAAAACGGTGTGGATTTATTTTTTTGAATGTTGAAAGCTTCAAACAGCATATCAATATTTTTTCCTTGAAATTGTTTTCCGTTATCAGGAACTATGGCTGCCGGAATCCCAAATCTACAGATGATATTTTCAAATAAAAATGTGAACACATCCGAATCCCTGATTCGAGATAATGCTTTGGCTTCTACCCACTTAGTAAAATAATCAGTGGCCACAATTAAGTATTTCCTCTTCTTGGTTCCCTCAACTAACGGACCTACAATATCCAACCCCATTTCGCAAATGGCCATGGACTGAGTACAGGATAAAGTTCTGTAGCAGGTGCTTTGATTCTTTTTGCGAAACGTTGGCAGTCTTCGCACCTTCGTACCATGTTTTCCGAATCCTTGAGCATAGATATCCAATAATAACCTTGCATTTTGGCTTTCAATGCGAGTGAGCGTCTTCCACTGTGATTTCCTGCATCTCCATAATGTATTTCTTTGAGTATGCGTAATCCTTACTTATGTGGCAGGCATCGAAATAATGGTCCTAAAAAGGACTTGCGGTGTAAGATTCCATCCAGCAAATGGTAATTGTCAGATTTCAGTTGAATTTTCCTTGCTTCTTTAGAATTGGTGGGTAATATTTTATCTTGTAAATATTGATGAATTGGGATCCTCCAATATTGTTCATTTAACTCATCATCTGCTTATTGAGGCATAGGTGCGGTGTTTTGTATTGCTGGATCATCAACGTCTTCGGTTACACCTTCTTCTATGTTATCAGCTGTCTTTAACTTTATGGATGGTTCATAATATTCGTCCGACTTTTATGGCTGTAACATTGAGATCTCTTATCATTGATGAAATGAATGCTAGTGCGTCAGCATGTCGATTCTTGTCTCGGGATAGATGCCGAAAAACTATACTTGAATATGATTTGCTAGAGTTTGCACAAGATTTTTGTACTCTGTTAAATCTTCGTCGAGTGTTTGGTATCTTAATTCGACCTGTCGAATTATCAACTGTGAATCGCTTGTGAGCCGGACATTGCTGATTCCTAACTCAATGATGAGCTTGAGAGCATGAACCACAGCTTCATATTCTACTATATTATTTGTATGCTCATCAAACTCAAGTCGAAATGAATGTATCATCCGTTCACCCATGGGTGCAGTAATTACAATGCCAATTCCCGCACCTTCCTTATTTTGGGACCCATCAACAAACACTTCCCACCTTTGTGAATTTACAGAACTCAAAATAGCATGTGGATCCTCTTCCTCACATCCTGGCAATCCTTTAATACAAATGTACAATAAAATGTGAAATTAAAGTGATGAAAATTTTAATGGTAAAAACTGTGATTGAATTAAATTTATTTTTTTTTCGTCTATCGGACCTTGGATTTCATAATCTTCCTCGATCTGGAAGTCCGGAAGGAAATCAGCTAAAACTTGGGATTTTTGTGCAGTTTGCAACTCAAAAATGATGTTGAATTGCTCTATCTGTGCATTCCATTTTGCGATCCTTCCAACTTTCCCGATGTTCTTCAATACTGATTCTAATGGTGCTTTGCTCGGGACACGCACGCAATGTGTGAGAAAGTAGGTACGTAGTTTTTGGGTAGCAAAAACCAATGACAAAATGAGTTGCTCAATTTTTGTGTAATTTCTTTCTGCTGAATTCATGGTCTTGCTAATGTAATATACAGGTTTCTCCGTTTTTTCATTCGTACGCACCAACACTGCACTTATTGCATCCTCCGTTGCCGCAATGTACAAAGTCAATATTTCTTCAGGTTCTGGCTTCTGTAACGCTGGCAATGTGGCAAGATGCATCTTTATGTTTTGGAAAACTTGATCACATTTTTCATTCCAGTCAAATTTATTTTTCTTTTTGAGTATATCAAAAAATAGTTTGCATCTTTCTGAAGATCTGGCAATGAACCTACTGAGAGCAGCCAAACATCCATTCAATTTCTGTACAGTTTTAATGCTCTTTGGGGATGGCATGTTCGTTATTGCTTAAATTTTTGCGGGATCAACTTCAATTCCATTCTTTGTAACCAAATATCCCAAGAAACGTCCCGATGTCACACCAAAAATGCATTTTTCTGGATTGACTTTCATTTAAATTTCCGTAATGCACCAAATATTTCAGTGAGATCTTGTAGATGATCCGCAGATAATTTACTTTTTACCAGCATGTCGTCAACATAGACTTCTAAAATTCGCTCAATCCAAGGTTTAAATATAGCGTCAACCAAGCGTTGATATGTTGCTCCTGCATTTCGTAATCCAAATAGCATCCTGGTATAACAATACAACCCCCGTGGGGTGAAGAATGCAGTATGTTCTTGATCCATCTCCGCAAGTGCAATATGGTTGTATCCCGATTGGCCGTCCATAAAGGACAATGCCTCATGGCCTTGCACGGCATCCACTAGCTGATCGACATTGGGAAGTGGATAACTATCCTTTGGGCATGCCTTGTTTAAATTGGTAAAGTCTATATAAATTCTTACTCCACCGTTCTTCTTTGGAACGATCACCATATTGGAAATCCATGTTGGGTATCGTACCTCACGAATGAATCCTGCATTTAAGAGCTTTGTTAATTCTTTTTCCACAGGTTCGTGATATTCTGAAGCGACCTTGCGTATCCGTTGCCGAAATGTTGTTGCATCAGGTCGTATGCGTTATTCATGTTGTACAATACTTGGGCCTATCCCCGGCATGTCCTCCATTTTCCATGCGAATATGTCCACAAAATCATGAAGAAGTTTGATCAAATTTTGCTCCGTATCGGCCTTCATCAGCGTTCCAATTCGCACCTGCTTGAGAAATTTTGTAGTGCTAATATTTACAATTTTGGTTTCTTCTATAGAAGTGAAAACAGGTTTGGGAACTCCGATAGATGTTGGAGTTCCTTTTAATTGCTATGATGGTAGTCCTTCAGATTGTTGGTTTGATGAATTTCCTTGATTTTTGCTACTCTCCCCTATTTCATTTGTAATTTTTGGTCCGATACTCTGTTTTAAGTATCGGTCCATACTCTTCTTTTGCTTTTGCCTTGCGGTCTTTTTTCTTATCCCGCTGTTGTTGTTCCCGCTCCTCATTCATCCGTACTTCCGCCAAAATACACAATTTAGCATCGTCATGATCTCCTCTTATCTCTATTTCCCCTTGTGGTGTTGGGAATCGCAAGTATTGGTGATAGGTTGAGATGACACCTTTCAACTGGTGTACCCATCGTCTTCCGAGAATTGCATTGTATGGGGATG
Organism: Papaver californicum; assembly: GCA_023531435.1. NCBI lineage: Eukaryota > Viridiplantae > Streptophyta > Magnoliopsida > Ranunculales > Papaveraceae > Papaver > Papaver californicum. The sequence continues at coordinate 1,928,975 of JAJJMC010019771.1, forward strand.
GAGCATCCACAACACTGAACCTTGTCAAAATGTTTATGGGTCCAGTAGAGACTTCCAAATCAATTTCTCCCTTTGGTCTTGAATCTATTCTGTTGAATCCATAGATTACATAATGAGATGGAATTAATTGATCTTCACTGAGTCCCATTTTGCGAAATGTATCATAAAACATGACATTCAAAGAACTGCCCCCATCCAGAAGAATTTTTTTGACATTCCATTCGGACATCAGCAAAATGAGGACAGAGGGGCATTATGCATTTCGATTTCTTGATCCACCTCTCCCGCTGATAAAGTCAAGGGGGATGCCATCCAGTCTTCCCAAGATTATGTTATCCTTCCTGATACTTTAAAAACTTCATGGTCTCGGACCCTCTTGCATAATTTTTTATCGATCGCAGCATTCACATTTGTATCTCTTTTTTCAGAAAAAGAAATCATATTGATAGTTTGTTTGTTGTATGGGATATGAACTGCCTTCCCTTTATCAGGTCTTGTTGTTGGTTCGGGTGTTTGAATAAATTCTTCCAACTCTCCAGCATCAATCATCCTTTGTACCAGAATAATGAAGTTTCTACATCGATCTGTTGTATGCCCTTTATAGCAATGATACGCACAGTAGTCCTTTGATTTATGCGTAAACTCCGGTTGTCGCCCTTTTGAAAGCGGCCACAGAAAGTCTGGTTTATTTTTTATGATTTTGAAAAAGTTAAGAATATGAAATGTTAATTTTTGTAAACACTCTTTCTTGAAATTGCTGAATGAACTTTTTGTTATCCCCTATTCATGGGCGTTTTGATTCGCTAGCTTCATCTTTATTAGAATTTTTTTCTTTGGCTCTGGTGATGTTTCAATTGAATTTGTTCTTTTTGTACCTTGCTGTCATGAGGTTATCCTTGGACATTGTTCTTGAACGTCTTGTAGCCTTGCACATGTTTCTATTATTTCTCTGAGGTGCCCCTCAGTTTTCGGGTTATTGCTATGAATGTCAACAAAAAGCTGGCATCTCCGGTCTGCTATTCCCCACTTGTAATGGTTAACTGGAGCATTTGACTCAACATTTCCAATCGCCTGGCAAATTGCATGCCAACGGGCTGTATAATCTCGAATTGATTCTTCTGGCCATGAAGCAAGTGAATATAACATATCTATCCCCGAATCAACGGGTTTGTTATACATGTATGCCTTGAGGAATTTCCGAACTAATTGCGCATATGATTGAATGGAATTTTCTTGCAATTTGTCATACCATGCTAATGCCGAATCCTTCAAACTTGAGGGGAAACACCGGCACATTATAGGATTATTTCGGTCCCATCGTGACATCACCCGATTGTAATACTTCAAATGCGAAGTCGGGTTCCTTGTCCCATCGTAACATTTCAAACGCCGGAATATTCTCGAGGCAATTGTGCACATGCTAAATGTGGAGCCAACGGTGTTCGCTTGGCTTCCTTTAACACTTCTTCTATTCTCCCTCCTTCTTTATTCTTCAAATTTTTTATTTCGTCTTTAATTTGTTCCATTGCTTCAAGACATCTTTTCCATTGTGTATGTTGCATCTCCTGTTCTTCCCGTTGCATCCTTGTTCGTGATGATGATCCCGCTAATATTATTCTTTGATCATGATTGTTCCTTGCACTTTTGGGTGTTTGTCTACCAGAAGTTACTTTTTGGTCTCGTGGTCCTGTTGCAGCTGGTCTCACCCCACGCTGAATTGTATCCTTTAATGCTTGATTTTCCCTGGTCAAAGATGCAATTCGATCAGTACAGGCTCTTTGTTCTCTTCGCATCCCATTCATTTCCTCCATCAAATTTTTTAAGTAATTTACATTATTTTGAGTATCCTCCTGAGGTGGAGAATGATTTTGGGCTATAGTATTTGGTGTATATTCTTGAAAAGGTGTATGGTTTGCTGAATCACTCTGTTGAACCTCTGTCTCACTCTCTTATTCCCTTTGGTGATAATTTCCACTTGTGTTACTTTCTTGATCTCCAGAATTTGCTTCTTGTGACATATCTTCTTCTGGCTTGTTTTCCCTTGGTTGTTTCTTTTCTTTCTTAGATGCTTTCTGAAAAATTTCCTTGTGCTAAAAGCTTTAAAAAGTTAGTCATATAATTTCAACAAGATAATTGAACAAAGAAACAAATAGAAACAGATTTATGGATCTTCTGATTCCTTTGAAATCTAACTATATTTTTGGTGGAGAGAAAAGTAACATCTAACATATACTTCTTCAATCTTAAAGAAATCAATCATTAGGACAAATTCATTCAGACTAAAAATTTCCAAGTTTCACCGAAATACAACTTCAATTTTGTAAATCACACAAGGAATTTCTTGCAATAAAGCTTATCTATTAGTAAAAATTCATTCAAGCCAAAAATTTCGACATTTCACTTTGATGAAAATCTTCCATATGATTACTAAACTCCTGGTACTAAATATCTCTACTTTTAAATACAAAAATAACAGAAAAAAACATTTTTCTACAACAGGTAGGATAAATCCTTTGACACAATCCATGTTTCTAGCGCCAAATTGTTTATGCCAAAATTCTTGTTTATGCCAAAATTCTCATCAGCAAAAACAACCAAGATCATAGTCTAAGATAGACAAAAATGACATTAACACAAGAGATTTAACGTGGTTCGGCTATGAATAGCCAACATCCACGGGTAATGAGACTTGGAGTTTTTATTGATATCTTTGGTTACAGTTGAGAATGAAGAAGAAGAAGCCATGAATCGGCCCCCCAAAAAGTCCCCCTCTTTCTCACTCAAAAATGGTATTTAAAGGTACAAAAAAGATGATAATTACTAAAATTCCCTTCGACACATGTCATCAAAGTTCTCCACGTGTGATGGAGATTTGTCTAAGCTCGCCATGTGTCGAAGGAGATTCGTCTAAGCTCGCCATGTGTCAACGGGATCCGCCACGTGTTCTTGTTGTCCTTATCTTCAAAATGACCTTTATCCAAAAGTTGGTGCGGAATTGACTTGTTCTATCGGGATTGACTTGGTGCATCGGGATTGATTTGGTACATCGGGATTGACTTGGTGCATCAGGATTGACTTGGTGCATCGGGATTGACCGGATCGGAACATCATGTTCGGGACAAGCTGGAACGGGAATTGCTGACGTCACTTCGGGAAATGATGACGTCACTTCGGTCCAAGTTGGGCTTCGGACTTGAGTGGAGTGCTTCAGTTTGCTCCTGTTAGGCTAGTTAGGCTGTTGGGCTTGATTAATTGCTGTGGACCAAGAATTCTTGAGCGGGAAACATCATTTTGGTATCCACAACTTGCCCCCTATTTCTATAAATCTCTGCTTCTTTCCCTAATCGTTTGACATGTGTCATCTTGACTTTTATTCCCTAACAACTTGCCCCCTTTTCTTGAGAGTTGTTCGAAGAAAAACTCTTAAGAAAACTACTTCAGTTACTTCTCGCTTGGCCTTGTCATGATAAAAGTATGAGCCTGATCCATTCAAAAATAGAATTTTGCTGCAAAACTTATACATAAGTGCACATTAACGTAATAGTATCATTCCACGCGTTTTAACCAGAAATGATAAATTGATTAATAAACTATCTTTCATCTAATAATATAAATTATTGAATCTTGCATAAATGTATAAGTCAATCAGGAATTCAAATTTAAAGTAACAATCGGAACGGGTCACATGTCAAGTTATTCATTGGGCGTAATTTTACGCGCCAATGCCTATTTGCGCCAGTCATTCCGATAGTTGTGGTGGGTGACATTTATCCTATTCACCTTTCAATAAGTGTCCTTTTCATGACTTATACAAACAAGAATAATTAAAGCAAGAGAAAATTTTAGATCAAAGGGATATGGGGTACTTAGCTCTTTTGCGAGAGTCTTGCCGATTCATGATCTCCCAGTTGAAGATTCTCCTAGAAGGAATCATTTTCCGCTCCCGAAGTTCTTTTCTTATCACCAATAACTTTGTGTGTACCAATTCGTTGTTTCCCAAGCCCAATTTTTATGAACTATGCTTGTTCAGTACCCCTGGTTGGCTTGTGGGAATAAGTCGCGGATCTGGCTTGCGGACTTGGCTTGCGGACTTGGATTGCGGTCCTGGCTTGTGGGAAATGAAAGTGATCTTCCTACGGGACTGGTGCGATCCATGTTTCAGACCATGCTACGGACTAGCTGCGCTCCGAACTTGTGTTGCGGGACATCTGCGCTCCGGACTTGTGTTGCGGGACATCTGCGCTCCGGACTTTGAGTGCGTTCTGTGTCACGGACATGGCTGTGCACCAGACTTTGAGTACGGTCTGGACTTGTGTAGCGGAATATCATGGGTAGCGGGAATGCTGAGCTTTGCTGTCGTTGCTGCCACGTGTTGGAGAGGATTTTTGGTACTTACAATATGCCCCCTTTTCTTGAGAATTGTTCGAAGAAAAACTCTTAAGAAAACAACTTCACGTCTCGTCCGAATCATAATGTGGTGGTTGATGTTGCTTGTGCATTTTCATTTTATGTTGTATTTTTTTCCCTGCAAAACAAAATTTTGTATACAAATGTACATATACTGATTGTTAGTTTTCAACCGCAAGGTTCCTTTGTACCCTGGGTTAATATTATGGAATTTTGTGCCAGAAAGCACCTCCTTCCACGGAGTCACGTCATTCGGGAACCCAACACATATGAGTCATACCCGGGCCAGGAGTAAGCTACAAGGTTAGTACCAAATGTTTGTATATACATTACAATTTGGAATTTTACCTCCTTCCACGGAGTCATGTCATGGGAATACAACGCATCCATCTTCTCTCTGGTTAGGAGGAAATTTGGATGCGGTCCCGAATTTGTCTCCATCCACGGAGCACTCAAGAACACACGCCTAATTTATCTTGGGCATGGAGAAAATTAGTGTGTGGTCCATAAATTTATTGTCTCCGAAGAGACTGTCTCCTGAATGGAGAAATATCGGTAAAAAATATACCTGAGAAGTATACTTGAGAATTATCCGGATATTTCTCATTTCTCTTTTCTTATTTAAGATTCATCTCATATTCTTCTATATACATGAGAAGCATATACAGTAGAATATGATAAGTATTTTAAATAAGAAATGAGGAATATCCAGATGAAATATCATTTTATTCCGAAGTAATCGTTATATAAGAGATCCGAAGTATACGAATATAGAAGTACTCGCCTTCCAGAAATATTTAAAAATAAGTAGCAAGAGATACCCATTTTTGAATGATAATTCCCGTAGAAGCGTTTAGATTGCCGCAAGAAGTATAAGAGATATCGAATGAAGATTCGTATCATAACTCATATGAAGTATAAGAAGTATCGCCTTTCGAATTAATATGAGAAGTCCGAAATAAATTGAAGTATTAATGAGTGTTTTTCGTGTGAAGTATAATCCATTTGAAGTATCATTTCTCGAAGACTTATATGAAGTATCTATCAATTGCTACCTTATGTTAAGAAGTACAAGGCATATAACACAAAGTGGCGAAAAGTATTATATCTATTTAGCGTTAGTAAATTATTAAAATGAAATACCTAATTGGCCCGTAGTATTTAGCTCATTTCACAGCTAAAAGTTTGGTTTCTTTATAACATGCCCCCAGTGCATCATTAGCGCATGACTGGCACATCTCTGAAGTTTTCTTCATAGGTATCTTCACATTTCATAAAAATGTCTTAAGCATTTCATAATATTAAATGAGTACAAAGTTAAAAATGATCTTCATGCTTTTTGTTGCATACCATAGTTAAATATAATGAAACAAATTGGAATTTGTTCAGACGAAAAATACATCACATTAAATCGATATGTTGCTGGATGATTATGGGGTTAACTATCATGATGTATGATATCATATGTGACTCAGATGCTATTGAAAGCAATTGATCAGTTAAAAATAAATGATAAATAAGAAAACGACTTGCAATATTCAAGCAAAATATGAACAATGGGTACTAGCTGAGAAAATTTTATCATTTAATTCATTACACAGATGTTCTATTTATAAATCAAGTAAGCTCATGCTTTTTAAGCAATTAAGATAAATCATGATTCAATCGTTTAAAGTTGATAGTTAAGAAGCATTCTTAAATTTAAGTTGCTACTCAAGATATGCAATTGACATAATAATCAAAAATTTAAAAGATAGTGTATATTTATCTTTTAGAATTACTTGTGGATCAGAGCGTTGCGGGCTTGACTGGATGACTAATTGTTGAATCGATCCTTTTAGAAATGCTTCAGTAAAATGACCAATCAAGGAAAAATGACCAATCAAGGAATGCTTGTGGAGATCATCTTGATTTGATACGCTCCTTTTATAAATGCTTGTACCCAAATATAACTTGACTGGAAACAAAAATGACACATCACGTGCATGACCAATTGTTTTATGCTCATACAAAGATGAGCACCTAAAATCTTTGTCGCCACATCTTTTATGAAAGAACTTGCAAAGTCAACAACAACATTCCGAGAAGTGATTCAAAAACTCTTGGCGAGAATCTTAAAGTTTGATTCAGGAACCTTAGTGTAGCATTATATAACATTATGGTACTTGAGGAGCATCAACATCCTCAGGCGTTAACCTCAAAGGCTGTGATGAAGATGAAGGCTCAGCAGCTACATCTGGTTGTGTATGTTACCAATTTCCTCTACTTCTGAAGGTATTTCCGTTGTTATATTCACGTCAATTATTCATTTGCTACCACAAAACGAGAGTTCATGTCTTCCTTGTACAATTGCATCAGAGTTCCTATGTGGTGTACCAATTCCGCTGTCTGAGGCTCTATCGGGAGTAGCAGGTAAACTGTCTAGGTGGAGTTTGATCTCACACTTTGAATCCTGTCGATCTCACACTTTGAATCTTGTGAGAATCATTTGTTTTCTGAAACGGGTCTTGTGTTGATGTTGTTGCTTTATCTTTAAATAAAAAGACGTCCATTAGCTAAAGACTTTGAGCGTCCTTGTGTTGCATGATGCAGTCATCAAGTTGAGAAGCTTGGATAACTTTAGTGCGGAAACTTTATTGGCTTCATTACATACTTTTTCCTTTCAGTTACGCTTGAATAGCTATCAGCATGATCAGAGCCGATACTACTCGGTGAAGCTTTAGATCCATTTCCAGATCAAGTTAACACGTCATCATAGTCAAGAGGGCGTGGAATTAAAGAGACAGCCGAACTTGAAGTTTGCTCAGGAGGCTCTGGATGCTGGTTTCAAGATCTTCCAGCAAAACACGATGGGTGGAGGGATAGCAGAATGTGAAGATTATAGTGGTCCATCTACTGCAGTTCTCCATCAAAGTGTGACCATCCAGTTGGATGGCTGTAATGAGAAGTTCATGTTTCTTAGTTGTTCATCAACATCTATTGATCTCAGCAATATATCTTCAGTTGCTTGCAGCTCAAAGTGATAGAAAAAACAGAGGAAGAAATTGATAAGTTCGAAAATGAACTCAAGCAGTTGAATTCCGAGCTTGACACAGTCAGCATTTGTCCATCCATAACTGATGCATTGCTGCTAAGTCCTAGAATAAAATCTTATGAAAAAGTTGTTGCCGATTCTACAGTTTTTCCTGCTGTTGGACCATAGCACAGTCACTTCAAGTCAAGAAATTTCAAAAATGCCTTGTGTGCATTCTGTTGTTGATTTACACATGGAGTTGTTGGTGTTTTGCAACACCACTCAATCATCTTCCCTGCATTCGTATACTCATTCGAGACAAACCCAATCATTTAAATCATTCATTTAGTCATAAAAATTGTAGCAGTTAACTTATAAAGAAAAGTTAAATCAAACTAATGAGAAAAATTCCCAAATCAAGTTGAAATTTTGATGCTTGATGTTTTCAAAATTGAATAAATGGGTTTGTAAAACATAGTTTGGTAATAGTTAATCTGGAATCAAAATTGGTTTTGAATTGAAGTTTTTAGGGAATGATTTTTAGACAAAGCTTAAAATTCATAAAGAAAAGTTAAACGAATCAGTTCAAAAAATTTTGTTCGAAATAAAGGTATGGATGAAATCATTAGATCAAAAAATCGAGATGAAATCAATGTTTTTGGTTAAGCTTTAAACTAATGTTGTTGTTGAAATCTGTTGTTGTTGTCGATTCTTGTTGAAATTGAATCTGATGGCAAGCAGTTCTATCTCTTCTCTGAACATTATCAGGCTTGGTTATTGTATCTTTTTCTCCATTCTTGATGTTTCCGGTGTGTCAGGTTGGATAAATCCATTAGAAATCCCTGTTTCTAGCGCCAAATTGTTTATACCAAAATTCTCATCAGCAAAAACAACCAAAGATCATAGTCTAAGATAGACAAAAATGACATTAACACAAGAGATTTAACGTGGTTCGGCTATGAATAGCCAACATCCACGGGTAATGAGACTTGGAGTTTTTATTGATATCTTTGGTTACAGTTGAGAATGAAGAAGAAGAAGCCATGAATCGGCCCCCCAAAAAGTCCCCCTCTTTCTCACTCAAAAATGGTATTTAAAGGTACAAAAAAGATGATAATTACTAAAATTCCCTTCGACACATGTCATCAAAGTTCTCCACGTGTGATGGAGATTTGTCTAAGCTCGCCATGTGTCGAAGGAGATTCGTCTAAGCTCGCCATGTGTCAACGGGATCCGCCACGTGTTCTTGTTGTCCTTATCTTCAAAATGACCTTTATCCAAAAGTTGGTGCGGAATTGACTTGTTCTATCGGGATTGACTTGGTGCATCGGGATTGATTTGGTACATCGGGATTGACTTGGTGCATCAGGATTGACTTGGTGCATCGGGATTGACCGGATCGGAACATCATGTTCGGGACAAGCTGGAACGGGAATTGCTGACGTCACTTCGGGAAATGATGACGTCACTTCGGTCCAAGTTGGGTTTCGGACTTGAGTGGAGTGCTCCTGTTTGCTCCTGTTAGGCTAGTTAGGTTGTTGGGCTTGATTAATTGCTGCGGACCAAGAATTCTTGAGCAGGAAACATAATTTTGGTATCCACAACTTGCCCCATGTTTCTATAAATCTCTGCTTCTTTCCCTAATCGTTTGACATGTGTCATCTTGACTTTTATTCCCTAACAATATGAAAATGAAATGTACTAAAGTTAGGTCGTTTGAAAAGTATACAGTACAAGGAGTCGTTCATGGTGTTAATAACAATAAAATACTAATCTTACACCATTCGTGATGGGCTGGAAAAGACAAAAGATTAGATATACCGTCCCTCGAGATGTGGGCTATCATTACCGGCTTGATAAATACAAACTTTTAGTTAGGCCAAGTCATATGCATCCATACCAAATGGTTTGATTTATCCAGCCATGTGGATGGACAAATGAATCTCTCCACTATGGTAAACTTATTACATTTAAGTAGAATTATATTTTACGGGACTTTTAACAATAAAAAATTTGTTTATATATATATTTGGTGGGGTTTTTAGATATTATAATATATTTAGTGGGCCCCTTATATAATAAAAGTTTGTTAAAATAACTAAAAGGCAGGAGAGAAGAATGTACTTACTCTTTGTCGAGCGACCAAGTTTTTGTCGCGCAGTGCAAATCCTCAAATCATAGCATTTGAGAGGTTATTTTGATCATTTGAGAGGTGCATAATGGCTCATTTTGATCAAATTTGATCATTTAAGAGGTGCATAGGAACTGGCCTTAGCCCACAACTTTCAAAATTTTCATGTACTAGTGATGCGCCCGTGCATTGCACGGGATTATAATGGTAACCTAAATCTAAAATAATTTATTTTGATGATGCATTTCTATTCTCTCTCCTCAGTCCAAGCTAACAACTAAAACACACTTCATAAAGCCATGAAATACAGATTTCATCCTATAACAAAAGATGAAGAAAAATACATCACACTATCCTTAAACTGATATAAAATAAAATTGTTACCACACTGAACTTCACAAAATCAAAGTGAGTATTATTGCCAATTAGAACCCTATGTTATAGATACGCTGAAATCCTTTGATCAATCTCAAATACAAGATTGCAACAATTTTCTCCCTAAAAACTTAAATAAAATTAATTAAATTTTTTCCATAGTTTGCCTATCTCTTCAACATATTGGCTCTACTTTAGAAGCTCCATATACCATTCAAGCTACAACTATTTACTTAGAAAATTATACACAATAATCTCCCCGTTAAGTAGGATCTACTTCATCTGCCAACTATCAGCAACAATCACTATTTTCTCTGCAACCATGAACAACCTAAGGATTCAGACCGTCTCTTTATTCACTGTCAATTCGCAAGGGTTGTGTTGTTTGGTACATGTCCAAGTTTCAGTAGTTTGAGTTAGAATGATCTCATGATGACCAAGTTTCATAGCTCCCGACTAGGAAAAACATTACAAAATCAACACAAAGGAATTATTATCTTTGTGAATCGTTAATCAATCAATAAACCACTTTGATTTACTTGCACTTTTGCTAAAGTTAAACCAATGTCAAATTAAATTCAATAGAATGGAGTAACCATGAGGAGTACAAAAATTGACATGTATAAACAATTATACCTCTTTCATTGAAAAATAAATGTAATTATTGTGTATACGAAGCTGATGTTACATATCCAAAACTATTAAAGAAATAAAAATCTTTTACATTAGAACAGTTCATGTTCTCAAAGTTATGTTGAGGTCCACTTATAATGGAAACAAAAGCCCATTACTGATTAACAACATCAAAGCTACATACCTTAAATCCAATGCCGAATTTTCCACAACAGGTTTTTTGCACCCAAATGACAGTATTGCGATTGAATCTGCATGAGACCGTCATCGATAAATGTTAACATCGAAATTTCCTTTCCATTCTTTCTTAAAAAATAACGTTCCATTGGTATCTCAATCCTGCGCAGAATGTACACCAAAATCTAAGTTTTCCGGGAAAAATTCTTGCATTACCACATAAAACCTAAGTTACTCCTTATTAGTGAATACACAACTAATGGGTAGCGATACAAACTAAATCACTAAAGTTTTTAAGTTTAGAATTAGGTAGTTGTAGAAACAACATGAGTTAGTTAAGAAGAAAAAAATGGTTACATATCATCTTCCCTTTCTTAGGGCTTTTCCCAATCTACACAATGAGTTTTTTCTTTTGTGCTTGTAACTTGTGTTTCTCCCTCTTAATTTTTCTATAGATTATTTAATATCCTCTTATTCTCACATAAAAGCTCTACAAAAAAAAATGTCAAACCTATTTATCAAAATCTTTCCAAAAAAATCCTAAAAAAAGGAAAAAACAACAAAAAGAACAAAATCACACAATCAAAGTGAGTACTATTGGAAATAGAAGACTTTCTTCAATATAATTATAAATTTTTAACGATAAAAGGGATCCTGAACATCTAGGATGGCAAAAAACGGGATAAAGATACGTACCTCCACTTACAAAGATCTGTCCCGAATAGAGCAAGCAAAAAGGTACATCGGTTAGAAGTTTAAGATAAATTATGTATGCCTTTGGTTGACCCGTCGATTGGAAACCCCCTAACATTGTTGAAACCACATGTAAATAAGTCTCCAAACAGCAGCAGTTTTACAACAACAACAAAAAAACTCACAGCCTATTATAGTCGTGGAGATAAAGATTTTTCAGCCAATTTAACAAACCACCACAGAAGGTAATCGTACATACACAATCACAAGAAAAGAGAATCTTAATAAAGTAGCAAATAAATGAATCCAAGGTAACACGGAAACGAAGACAATTTCTTGTTTCTATTCCAACTTGAGTTGAATTGCAGTTACAAAGAAAAATGAAATACACAAAATTACCTCAGTTACAAAACTAAAGGTTATGGTACTGCATCAGCAGGGATTGATGGAGGTGGGGGAAACTCTGTAGGTTCAGATCCCTCTAGCTCATTAGATCCCATATTTGAAACCTAAATAATAGATATAACAAAAACTATTGAGTTAGCTTAAAACCTCCGAAAATCGGCAACTGCAAGTTTAAGCAACAAACACGACAGAACACGCTGCTGAAAAAAGTATAACAACATGCAAATTTCCCAAATACTTCGTCCAACTAATGATAATCATATAAAATTGACAGATCTAGAGAATCCTTGCAACCACACTTCATCCCACATTCATACACAACTGACTTTGTTTCTACAAGTCTGCCAATTGAAGGTAATCTTACTCATAGACAAATATATATATATATATATATATGATAAAAAAACTGATAACAACCAACAACAGTACAACGAAAATTCAAAGGGGCGTGGTGATGGTGAATATATCCCACTCAATCAACTATAAGACTAAACCTCCTTATATATTGTGTCAGTTTGTTACATCAAATAATGAGATTCACACCTGCTACCATCCGTGTGAACATAAGGAAAATCTGCTCCATTGAGCTTTGCACAACTACAAATACTAGGATCAGTACAAGTCCCTTCACATCCACACCTAGAGACTCTTATTGGGAGCTTCACATTTTTGGCAACTTCATTAGACTTGCAATATCTATATCCTGCAGTTTTGAGATTTCAGCATCTGACATCTGAGTTATGATTATCCATTTAGTAAAGAATCCAAACTTCACTTCATAATATACACCAACGAGGAATTAAAATTGTAAAAAAAAGTTTGAAGTTTGAACTAGCCTGTAGGTGGAACAGGAGGATCATCAACTAAATTTTAGGTCGGAATTGGAATGGCTTCTTGGCCTCCAGACATGCCTTTGCATACCAACCTTCGACAATATGATGTTTAGATCAGATACATACTTGAATTACATCCTTCTGGGTGAAAAGAAAAAAGAAAAAAAAAGCTTGGCCTTGCAACACCATACCCACGTAATTCAGCAATAGACTTGGGAACATATCCTTTATAATTTGTGGCCTGTGCGCATAAATTTATTTCAGAAAACTGTATTAGGAGTATCGGAAAAATAGCAATTTGGTGTGAATAGAAAAATAGTGACCCAGTAAGTTGGTCCTTAATTAACCAACTTATAAGATAAAACTAAGACCTAAAATATTGATGAAACGTCATACCTGGTTAATTGGCAATGGAGGCTGCCCTTCAAGACGTTTCAGGCAAAACTTAAAAACATTGAATCCAGAAGTACCTTTCTCTGCCCAGTATTTAACAACCTGCAAATACAGTAATATACAAGCAATTCACAAATTAGGAAAATCATAATTGAAGGGAAACTCAACAAAGCAGATTACGGAACATAAAAGCATATAAGCTTCAAAATTTCAAAGTGACTACTGTATACGAACCTTGTACAATCCATCGTATGTGTACAACCAACTGCGCATGCTATCTGTATATTCTGATTGTGAACGAATTAGTCTCACAGGGACATGTTGGTCAACATTATTCTGCCAATGGACAACCAATGTGAGAAACTAGAAGGAAAAATTGTTCAATTCAGTAAATTGAGCTCTTAAGCAAACATATTTACACTATAACGTTATAAAACTGATTAGGTTATAACAAAAAAAATGTGAATATTTGATAACAAACGACACATATAGAAAAAGGTCCATGAAATATGAGAACAACATAAAAGAACATATTAGTATAAACTATATCATATTAGTGCTAAATAACCACCCTTGAGATTACCCTTAAGATTAGTGCCACCTTGATTAGTATAAACTATATCATATTCATTATCCACGCCATCTTCATATTGCCATGACATAATGATCGATAATGCAAGCGGAATAGTGTACCGTTTAAACTTTTCCTAGAGACAGAAAAAGAAAGTTAAATTTAATGAAGTAAAACCATAGACAGATCATAAGCAAGACATGATTGAGTAAAACTCCCACTATCATCCATTACACATAACACAAAGGGAAAAACAAATTTTCAAAACTTTATATCCATCACCATATTTGCGTAGGACATTGACATGCAGTCGACTACACAGCTCCAGTGACAATGTAAACCAATAGCAACCATTTCTGCCCATGTTCCAAACTGCTGACCAACATCAACACCTGACTGACAAGAACGAACCAGAAGATCCAAGAAAATTCATAAGAAGAAACCAAACGACCTTTTGTGATCAACTAAAACTGGTATTGGTGCACATGGGTGATAGCCAAAGAATCAGCTTAATCAACCAACCTGGAAGACAAACGATTTGGTTTTCTGGGTACATAGTGGTCTTAGTTTGCATCATCTGCAAAGGAACAAAATTTAGCAAATTACAAGAGAAACCAATATAATGCTCCCTAGTCCTACTGGTTTGGAGACTACCGACCATATTTTAAAACACTAGGACAATTGCTATAGAACATAACTGTTATTTTCTAGCAGCCTCTGTTGAGAGCAATATCTTAAACATGTGTTTCCAACTAGGAGTATGAAATGATACAGTAAGTAACTTCCCGGGATCAGGACGAGGGTGTCTTTCGATAAAAATAGGCTCTTACCGACATAGAATATCAAGAAGATAGTTGCCTATTATATACTATCATCCCTCAGATATATTAAGAGAGGAGAATTCTTTGCTCCCCCAAATTAAACACAACTAAACCCAACATCATGGGCCATCGTTAGCAGACTGGCTAGGTGGAGTGATGGAGAGGCGGCAGATAGCTATGTCCCAACTCCAGAGTAACTATTTCAGGTACAGATAAATAAACTTTTGTAGGAATTCATAAATGGCAAATAAGTCGAACCTTATTAGTCCATGTTAATTCACATGCATTGCACAGTGTCCTTGGGCAAGCAGGATTCTGACGCAACATTGGTTAGGACTTTGAGCTAGTGCCACAACGTGTACATCTGCATATACAACAAAAAGTTACTAAAGTTCTTATAATAAATAGATAAAAGTATACTAACAAACAACAAAGAGACAGGAAGTGTTGTGGGAAATATTGGGATGACCTTGAGGTCATTTAAGAGCTAGATTCTGGCGGTCAAAGGAGGTCCACCTTTGGCCCAACCAACAACTCCCCTCCCCTCCATGTAGCATGTCTCAACTTAGATTTCGCCCACGTGGTAAAAAAAACGACGCTTAACTTCATTTCTTATTTTAAACAAGAGATAATTTAAGGGCTGTCATACATCAAGACATGATTCATAAACACAACTTTTGAAACCATCCAAAAATAGGTTCCCTGCCTGAGAGAGTCTTAGACAACCAGACTACCTGAGATCCATAAAGATCGAGCAATGTATACATTGTCCTGGTAATAAAAGTAGAGAACTTGATGTTGAATTCCCATTTTTCCTTATGGATTCTTTCAATTATTGAAAGCAAAAAAGAAAAATCAAACAACAAAACTAATCAGTGCATCTTCTTCATGAAACTTTTTCGGTGAAACCGAGGGCAGTCCAATTAGAGTATCACCTGCAGATTCTTCAAAAAATAAAAAAATAAAAATTAATTTAGTTAAGGAGTATGGAAACCTAACTACATTTTACTTATCCAAATAAGAAATGGATTGTTGGATAATATACCTGATGAACGCTCGGAGAAATACTTCTTTGTTACTATAGAAGATGTGAACAATGAGATCCATCAATCGACTAACCTGTCAACACAAAACATACCAAATTCCATAAGCCCCCTGAACCAGAATAAGATTTATAAACAACAACCAAAAAAATCAGTTCAAGTGTCTTACTTCTGCTTGGTACTCAAATTTTTCAGCAGGTGGTAAATCTGTAGTATCAGATGCTGCCGCCGAGGTTGATTCATAACGGTTACTCAAGGAAAAACCATTTCACAAATTAAACTTCGGTGTTGAGTTAGAAAAATTGCTTCTCCCAGTGGTTATTGATGAATACCATCTGCTTGTTGACTGGTTAGAATCAGTGACTCCAGCCTGAACCAACGAAGCAAAATCCGAAATTAAACTAATGAGTTCATAATAACATTTATTATAGTAATCGAATAAGATGTCAGTGACTATAGCAGTATAGCCTTGCAATATCTCAGTGAATGCGTCGATAGGGACTTATTGGAGGCTGGTGGCAAAATCCTAGAAAACAGAACCTCAGTTTAGGATGCTAAGCTACAAAAACTAATTGATCATTGAAGTGCTAAAATTATCATCAATCTTTCCAAATTTACAAATATCTAAGGTATGGACTATTTGGGATTTAATTTTACCAACCATCTCAACTAACCTAATCACTACGTTGTACGAGTCAAGATAGAGACAGTCTAAATCTGTCCAGGAAATTTTACAAACTTGGTTAAGTTTAAATTTTCAGTAACCCACTTTAGAATTCTAAACTTGAAAATTTTAACCCAACCTTGCTAGTTTTTCGACTTCTAGACTCTGTCCACAACACATCCTAAGTAATATCCTCGTACAATAATTCCATAAACTAAAATAGTTCAATAACCAAAAGCAAAAAATAGTAATAAGAAGAAAGATTAACAATCCTTATTATCCATGGGAGAAGCCCTAGATTGTTTAGAACTGATGTGAAGGTGTACTTAAAAAGAATTGCATTACCAAAGTATAGCTTAACACACCTAATTGCAAAATGTTCAGTGGTAACGAACTAAGGATTTATTTGCTTCAATTTTAAATTATCAGCTAGATTTCTACGGATATAAAAGTTCTAATTATCGAATTAGGAGATCCAAACCCAAACTGAGACATAAATCACACACCTGGATACTCAAATCGTCACATTTAAACATTGATTTCTCCAGAAAACATGTCGAGAACTCCAACAACTGTTTGAATATCGCTACAATTATAGTTTCCACTTTCTCAACTGTCCAAAAATAACCAAACAAAAAATTTACTGACATCAGTGTCATATTTATAGTTAGAAAAAAAGAAAAAACTACAAACAGAAACATGTTAGAATGAATAAATAAGAAAAGAAATAGTACATTATGTGAAAGAGATCGAGTTGCAGGAACAATTGATGTAGCGATCGATATAACTGAGTGAATCTGCAACTGATTCCAATACTCAAGCCCTAATTTTCCATCTTCGATCTCTTCGTCTCCTTTTTCAAGTACGAAATAAAATTTCTAAGCCTACTTGAATCGAATCATTACAAAGTCTTTGCTTATTCAATTTATAAGTTCATAAGAAAATGATTCGATTTAATATCTCAAAGCCTACTCAATTCCAATTCCAAAATTTTTTAAAAAAAAACACAAAAAAAAAGATCTCGGCAATTACATTATTGAGAAGAATAAACGAAAGGAATCGGCAAAATGTTTTATTTGGAGCATTTCAATGATGAATCATTAAAGATAACAATGTATAGGGTTTTACCGAATCAAAATGAGAAATCCAATTCCACCTTTGAATCTGATTTCAACCCAACATTTCCAATCATATCAGAACTCTCGAGATTGAGAAGGTAACTATAATTACATAAGGATTGAAGCAAACCCAGATTTTGGTAAGAGAAAAAACCAAGAGAAGATCAGAGATGGGATTTGCCTGATTTTTCTGGGTGAGAAATCTTGAGATGGGATTTGCCTGATTTTTTTGGGTGAGAAATCTTCTTTTAAGTTAAACGAGATGAGAGGCGAGAAGACCCACTAACAGACAGCTAGCCCACTCTTTAGAAAAATTTCTAAGAACTAATACAACTAACAATCGACAGTTTCTAAGAACTAATGAAATTTGAGAATGATAAATAGTAGCAGTTTTGGATCAAAATTGTCACTATAAATGAAAATGACGGTACTTATAAGAAACTGTCATCTATAGTTATACACTTTTATAACACTTCTTATATAAAACAGTTCCTATAGCTTAAGAATAGTAACAGTTTATAACTGTTATTATAAATCAATCTACACTAACAGTTTTCTATAAAAAATGTCATCGTATAATTATTATGTAACAGTTAATCAATTGTCACGATTTTGTACCATTATTAGTGTGAGTTTTGATAAGAAACTGTCGCTTATATCTCATAGCTTATTCTTTTGTGACATGTATTTCGTGAACTGTCATGATTAAGGATTTTGAACTGTCACGTAAGCCCAAATTTGTACTAGTGACTTGTAGTCATCAAGCCAATAAAATTGTTCTTCTTGAATGGGCAACAATACCGTAGGATTATCCATGAGGTTTTCCTCTTTGTTTTTTCCGTTTAAATCCTTGCACCCGGCCTGTACAATTCTCAGCTAACAAAAGATGAATGACACAAAAGCAAAATCGAAATGTCGACATAAAAATGGTGTAAGAGAATGACACACTGTATCAGAAGCTATAAATTATCAACCTCGCTGGCATCCAAGCATGTATTTTATTTCCCTGCATAGTTTAAAAAGTTTGATTATTGTATTAGTGTTTTGAAAAATTAAAATAAAAATAATTGAGCTTGGAACAAATTAATACTTGATTTCCATGATAGTTTAGAAAGTTTGATTATTGTATCAATCTTTTAAAAGTAGAATAACTGAGTTTGGTTGAAATTAGTAATTACATCAATATCCATGAGCTTGGTAGTTATTTGTCCTGTACAAATCAATTGAACCCACCAATTAGCATTTGAACCTAATTACTGAAGAAAAAAATTCAACTTGAACTGTAAAAAGTGGCAAACAACAGTCAAGTAACACCCTCTGCTCCTCTCCCCTTCATGATCTTTTTTAAAAAAAATCAAATCAGAACAAACAAATACCCATAGTAAAACTTAATGAAATCGTCAAAATCGAAATCTATAAACCAAAATCAGACACAAAAAAATAAAAAAGCAAAAGCAAACAGAATGGAGAGAGATCAAATCCACACCTGATTGAAAATTTTAGTTTGTGCACATGTTAAGAAATCAATAAAACCATGATCCAAAATCGTCAAAAATAACTATTGAAACACTAAATTGCAAAAACCCTAATAAAATAAAAATAAAATTCATATGAAAGAGAGAAAGTAAACCCAAACTCACTTCATTATCCTTACAGCTGAATCTTTAGATAAACAACATCAAGATCACCAGGAACAGAAGAAAATGGATTTTCATACTCCTCTCTAACCACAACTGTAACACAAACAAAAAATATATATTAGTGGTATAATAACCAAAAAGTCAAAAAAGGTAAGCGAAGGAAAAGAGATAGAAGTAATAGCAAAGGAAAAAGAAAGAGATAGAGATATCATGGAAGATTCGAATTAGCCGTGAGGATTTATGTTAGAATGAGATAAGAAGAGAAAAGGGAACTAATCTGTTGAATGGTCACAACCTAAGTCTTAACCGTTGATCTAAAGTAGAGATTTGATCCGTTGGATGGTCACAACCTAAAGTCCTAGCCGTCGATCTAAAGTGGTCGTCACCCACTGTAGGTTAAAATAACCAGTACATTAAGTATTTGGTGTAAAGATGGTGTAATTATATATATCCAACAACCACTCACATGAGAGGTTTTGATGACCCAAAACCGTTCCATCCAATCTGATGCTACCACGTGTCCCTTCCAGAATCACCAATGCCCAAAGCCCCTCTCTCGGCCAATAGGGATAGTGGGTTTCATCACCATTCAACCTGGAAGCGAATACAAGATTGAGTTTTAAGGAAGAAATTATTCCAACTTCCAAATAATATATATGAGATTCTTTATTGTGATTTTTTTACTAGAATGAATTATTATTATATAAAATACTAGGGCTTAACTCGTGCCCTAACGACACGGAAATGAATACTTGTCGAAATATCTCTCCCAACCCTTATATATCATAAATTTTCTAAAATAATTTAATTCATGTATCCGTACTCATAAAAGTTAGATATATAAAATCCTTTCGTAACAAAAAATTTAATATGCTTGAATTAATTTTAAAGTTTTGTAAAATTAAGTATCCAACAAATAAATTAACAAACCAAACGTCAACCCTCAATAATTGACCTGAGTTGCAAATAATTAGTACTGAAATTTCCAGTAAATAAGAAAAGAGTCTCAATAGAAGCGAAATATTATAGTAAAAATTTATTAAAACCACATTCGATGTCTCGGATATTGGATTTTCATATCCTTGTAGAACTCTCCATATATTCATCTTAGATACCATATTCTTTTTGTTAATTTTCTTCTTCCCCAGTTGAATTCACTGGTTCTATAAACTTCACTTCTTATGCAATACATCTCATATATGATATAATAATCCTTGACCGAAATGAGTTTAGACAAAAACCTCATACCGTGTTATAAATCTATGTCCAAAGTCACCCACTTAGATCAGAATACATTAAAATTTTATAGATTCTAATGGATGTCTGAAAACCATAACTGAAAGTATAAGAAAATATTCATCCATTAATAGTACTCCAACATTAAATGTCGAAATTTTGGTTATTATGTTTTCCTAGGAGTTATAACTTCACGGACACGGTGTCTTGTGTCCAATACGCTACTATGACACACCAAATTGAAAAACTATAATACGGGGACACGACATACTAAATATTGATCAGTAGTTTAACATAAATATATTTTATGTATTGTATGGTTTTGAGAGAAAATTTTGAGATAAATAGATTTTGTATTGAGAGAAAGAAGCAGATCTAGAGGAAGAAGATCAGTATAAAGCTTCTAAGAGGAGATTTGCTAAAATATCTCACTTTTTAATATTAAAATATAGACATTTGTCGCTTTCCTGTGAATCTTATCTAACTTTTGGAATTTTAAAATAAAAAAATAATATATAATATATTTTTATTAGGTATTGAGCCGTATTGGCGTATTAATATGAGTATCGCTATAAATACGTATTGACACGTCACAAAAAATAGTATTGACGTGTCGTTGCAATACAGGCATAAAATGAATCAATGAATATCCAGCTCTTGAAAAAGGATCTAATAGAACATACCTCATGATTTCTGAATTTCCCTGGTACTAACTTGCACCCTGTTATCAAAATCAAACAAATAAGTAACAACAAATGACACAAAATAGCACCGCTAGATTGAAAACAAGGAATAAAAGGACAACGATATCATACCACAGATTTCATGGATAAGACATAAAATATTCATGAACTCGGAATAAAATTAAAAGCGTAACTGGTACTATTTACTATGAAGAATATTGTTACATAAAGTTTGTGCACAATGCTGCCAGTTATGGTCTTGCAAAAGGTAGTATGAGAGTCTGAGAGATCCATTTGGCGGCTGAACAGGTTTCTACGAATTTATAAGAAGTTTAGGTATTTGATGCCTTAAAAGATGATGCTTATAACAAAATTATTTGCATTTTGTCGCTATAACATAATTTCAGTTTGCTTTGGAAGGGTAATTGGTTCATTCAAAATAAGACTTGTAAAATATTGTCTATGATAGTAAGGTACAAAAATGTTCCTGTCATATGTTAATAACTTATAGGTTACTCTCATAGAGTTTTGTGTTCTAAACTATTACAATGGTTATGCAATTACTATTCATGACAATTCTCAGTTACTCCAAAAAGAAAGAAGAGTATATGAAGGTAATACATGTGTAAGGATCAAGTTCAAATAATTGAGTTATCTTGATGATCTGAATACGCGGTTTCAATGTATTTAAGGATTAAATAAGCCAATTAAATGGAAACGAGAGAAAACTGTATTACCTTGCACATGTTGGGAGGGTCGATTGGACAACCATGAGAAGCAGTAGTGAAATCATGGTATGGAAAAAGTCTAAATCTTCCTTCGTCATTGATGAAACCCGGGTTTGTGTTGATTTCTGAGAAGTATCCTGATAATCCATGATGTTCTAAGATTGTTTTAATGAAAACAGATTTGTATCACTTAAAATTTCCAATTCACACCTGGAAGAAGAAAAAACACACAATAAGACCCATTGTTAAGGACATCAAATACTTCGGAAATTTGTATTAAAATTCGAGAAATTTACCCAAGAGAATGAGCTGATTTAATGGCTGAAATGGTATTAGGATCCAAGGGAGCACATCTCAAAATATTGGCAATGTCTGAAATTGTATTCCCATTTGAGTGAAGCTCTGACATCATCTTATCCTGGAAAAAAAATCCCAAATGAATCATCAAAAACTCCATATTCAGAATCTTGAGTTCTGATAGTAAGGTACACAAATCCTTCTACTATATTACTCTTTACGCAATAAACTTGGTATTTTTTTCTTCTGATAAGACTAATTTTGATTTAATATTGTTGGGATTTAAGCTAAAATCTTAAACCCCTAAGCTTCCTAGCCGCCATGACTCCACAACAACAAAAAATAATCAAATCTTCTTTTACTTTGCGAACTCTTCTTCAGTATCCTAACACACTAAATCAAACTTTCGAAATCAAAACCCTAAAAAACTTGATAAACCCTAAAAATAACAATTGAAAAACACTAAATCAAACTCCAAAAACGAACAAACCACACCATAAATTTTTTGAAATGGTAAGTTAGGGTTTTTTTTTGTTCACCTTTTGCAGTGAATATTGAAATCTTCAAATAATTTTCGTGCCAGCTACAACTACTTAGAGAGTACTAAATAATGAAACCTATTCTAGCATTTTCATGGTAAGTGCATCTTCGCCTGTTGCATTTTGCGCCAATAACTTGATGGTTTCATGACTACTCTAGACTTTTCATTTCATATTTAGCTCATTGAAGCATATTTATGTAGCACTTCAATCAAACAACTTCAGTTCATGATTATCCTAAACTTTTCATTTCACATTTAGTTAAGATGTAGATAAAATAAAAAACATATATATGAATTGAATTCCATTAAAGAATTTTTAAAGTTTCCGAATAACTTAAAGCAATAACATGGTTTATAACATACCAATAGGCATGCCAATGATTCCTCGCCCTACTGCCTTCCCATACTGTTAATCAAGTCACTAATAAATCCCAAAATAAGTTATCCATAATTCTGAAGAAAGCAAAATAAAATATAAAGAGGTAACTTTTGTAACTTACAGAGCATTGTTGAGGATCTTGTCGTAAGAAACTGTACAATAAGATCACAATTATACTTTGAACAACCTGTAAAATCCCAACAGAAAAAATTAGGTTACCAAATTTAAAATACAAAAAAAAATAATGAAAATGAAAATGAAAAAGTTTAATTTTAACTTTAATTACATGATAGACACAATTTTGGGTCTTATATCTCATATTTTATATTGTTATTACTCGGTTCTTGTATTAAATATTGTGAATTTATTGTGTTTGTAGGCATTTTTGAAAAATAAACATTTGCGAAAAAATGGGCTAGAAAAGTGTTAAAGGCACTCCATGAAGAATTGATAAAGCCACCAGAGTATTTAATAAAGGCACCCACCTCTTCTTCAAATTTGAATTGAATTTGGCGGCAATTCTTTCTTCTCCACTGCGTGATTCTGTTTGGGTTATTTTAAAGAGTTCAGACAAGAATAATATTCTTACCTTATATATAGGAATTTAACAAATGTAGGGGACTCGATTAATTCCAACAAATCTCGTGAAATTGGTTGTTTACGTGAAAAAAAGAACAAGATAGATTCTCGGTCCTATTGTGATTCTGTGTGATAAAGGAGATAATATCTCCTTAAGATTTTGTATATCAACAATATACCATCGAGCTGTAAGAAGATAACAAAGTGATACAGCCTGGTCGAAGGTTTAATTGCAGCGGAAAAGAAAATATTTTCTTGCCGAGAGATAGAGAGAAGATTTGTGAGAATACTCTCAAGGATTTGGAGCAGTTAATTGAGATATTTGGTGTTTTAGTATAAATAGAAGGAGAATCGAGTGAATTGAGGGGGGGGGGGCTGGCTCTGCCAGAAATCGAAAAAAAATAAAAATCCAGAATAATTCTGCTCGTGAGAAGAGGATGAAGAAACTATTACCAAAAGTTTGAAAAAGAACTTCGTCATAGAAAACGAAGAACATCGTTGTAAAAAAGTCTGTGATCTTTTCTGCCTTCAGCGATAGAAAAGAAACACTTATATTTGTTGTTGTTTTATTCTTCTTAGTAACGTTTATAAACGTCTCAAATTCACTGTTTATTTTTTCACAATTGTTTGGTAACTATATTCGATTCTTTATGACTTTTTGCACTTATTTTAATTGAGTTATGATTTTTCTTAATTGGTTGTCATTTAATTTGATGGGTCATGCTTGACTTAAGTGTTTTGATGGTCCATGATTAGGATTTACAATCAATGTTTTAAAAATCTGCCTTTGGTAAAGAAATAAAGTCCATAGAAGAGCTATAATTGTTAAGAATTGATATACGCATCACTCGGATATGAATAATGGTGGAATACTTAGTCCCAGTATCTTGTAATATTGCTATTATCTTTTGTTTATTTTTAGTTTAAATTAGAATTAGGTCTAAAATTAAATCTTAACAAGTCCGAGTGAATGAATCTTTTTTACCACTTGTCTATAATCACATCATTACCCAGAGGATAATTAGGGCTTGAGTTGGATTAGAGATGAGATTGATAGAGAATAAATTTTGAATAACCCAGTATGTAATTGCTAAGGCTAAAACAAAGCATGAATATAATAAAAAATATTTCAAAAACCGTAACGAAGTTGGGATATCGCTCTCTGATAGATTAATTTGCGTCTGTTTTTTTCTCCATTATCACCGAATGAAACTCAAAACATGATTCTTCAATTAGTTTCCATAGATCATCCTCCGCCTAAAAGATTCCTCCCCAATTTGATCTGAGCGTTTATAAAACCTGATTGAATAACAAATGTCATATGGAGAAATAATGGCTATTAATACTATTGAATGGGGATTTTTGTTTGAGTAACCGAAGAGCAATTAATGGAGAAATTGAAAAAGAATCAACACTCTCGATGTAACCTTAAACTCTATATATGTGGATACTCTTATAGACGTTGGATTAGGGCATATGAAAGATAGATTATAACCCTTAAATATCTTTTAATCCTGACTACTCTTTAGACATCTTCTGGACGTATGGTTCAGCATTTGGCCGAAGTACTGTTATTGTTACATATCAATTTTCAACCAAAAATTTAAAAATCTGATACAAAGTTCATCAAATCCTTTCTAATTTGACGAACTTGGGGGTGAAATTTTCAAAATCTGAAACAAATCTTACCGAATCTTCCCTGATTTGTTGAAGTTGGGTGAAATTTTCAAAATCAACCACTTCACTTTATCATAAAAAATCGAATAAGATTTCGTATAATTTAAAGAACTTTTGATGAAAACTCTTGACAGACTCATTGATTTAATGACTTTAATGTCAATTCATAAATCTCACTGAGTAAAAAAAGGAAAAATTGATTAAATTTCACCTGTTTCTTCACATTTTTTCGGAGAGAAATCTAAAGTAGTTTGATTCTTCTCACGCTCAATCATATAACCTGCTTCAAGTTCTTGAAACCATTTTATACATAGTCTCAACTTCTTAATATAATCATTCATATGTTCGCATTTCCCCTGCAAATTTCATACCAACACAAAAAAAAAACATAAAATCTAAAACCAATAGAGAGAACATCAAAATCAAATACAACAACAACATCTGTAACACAAATAAAAACATAAACATCAATCACCAAAAAATTATTAAGTATATTTGAAAGGAATTGGATCAAAAGGAATATTTTTCCTCACTTGAACACCACGGAAACCAAAAACAATCGACTGAAGATCATTCTCATCAGGAACACAAACTCCAGGAACCATCTTCTTACTAATTGATTCCTCTCTGCAAAATCAGAAGACATAAATTGGTATTGATCTAATAATTATGAGAAAAAATATATCTTAACTTCAAATATATCCGACATAAAAAAAATATACATTTTAAGTGAAGAAGTGCTTATTGATTGATACCCAGAAGCAATAGTACTTGAAACCCTATCTGCACAAAATAAAAATTGATTCTACACAAACCCTAAATTTAAGAAATTAGATACCAAAGCCATAACCGCAAGATTGTTTTTTTTTAAAGAAAAAATACTAATTAGTTAAATGGATAAGTACCCAAGGTTAAGGAGAATCTTCTTTTTTTATCCCCATCATCAAGAAAGTCTTTCCGAATAAATACCTTACAGTTCCCAATATGTATCGGTTGGACTCTTATACTAATAGTCTTCTGCTTAGGTTTATAAGGTATGAATTATGAATCAAAGAGATTGAAGGGAAGAAATCATAGGTATGAATTAAAGTGATTGAAGGGTCCAAATCATGAAGGAGAATAAGCAAGATTTTTTTGCTGCAATTGAAGAGGGATGAGTAATGGGAGAACAAAAGCCTACTTTTTTTCTGCAACTGAAGAAGGTATTAATTGCGAGAACAGATCATGGGATAATGGGTTTGTAACGTAAATTATTTATACCTTCTCTTGTAATAATAGCTCGATCTATGGCCCTCCTTTATATCTTTCTAAAAATAAATCTCAATCACTCTTTATATCCCCTAGACAGATCATATCCCTCCTTTATCCCCACCTAAAAACCCACCCAACCACCCTTTATCTTTCTCCAGATAAAATCCCAGCTACCACTTACAACACAACCTTGTTTTATATTCTTGATTTTTAATAAATACACGTAACCCACCGTATCCCATATTCCAATTTTTTAAAAATTGACAAATCCCCCTACTAGTATCGGTGCTTCATAACTATATACCACTGAAAAAATCCAAATTCGATTTGATTCATTATCCAAAATTTGGATAATATCTAGATTTTTATATTTATAGTATATATTTGGATATCCAAAAAAATTTATACTTTAACGGTGAATCGGTTCGGATCGTTTGTGCCAAAGGAAGGTGCGCCCAATATACCAAACCAATAATTTGACGACACATGTATTTCCTTATTTGTTTCAGCTATTCCAGCTATGCTTTCCGTATTTGACTGTTACAGATTTTGGATATAAGAATATATTGCTACTATTAAAAAAATTGGGAAAGAGAAAAAAAATTAAACTAAATAAATTTATGTTAATCAAATTCATTAAAATTAGTTTAGTTTCTTTGTTAGCCTGTGTTTTTTTTTTTGTATTTTTTTTTTGTTAGAATGATTGGATTTACTTAATATCATCTCTAAATATAATATTTGATAGGCAAAAGGGTATACCAATAAAGTTTGATAAGTAAAAAAGATATATCATCAATAAATATAAAGAGAAAACTATAATCACAAAATCATGAATTCTTAAATCTTAAAAAGTAAAATACCGACTGATTTTTTAAAAATATTCATTAATTGAATGATAAAAAAAATTTAAACAATAACTATTTTTTTAAAACATAATAACCATCAATATGATTGTATGAATTGTATGAACATGGCAATATTTTTTTCTTAAAAATATGCTGAAGCAGTGTAACATATTAGGATTTAAACAAATACAATGTATATCTTTTAACTAACCGTGAACTATATTGTAAATAGGAGATTTAAAAAAATATATTAATATAATTTTATTTAATTTAAATATGTTTTTTTTTCTTCTAAATTATTAACATAACAATATATTCTCATTCTTAATATTAACGGTCAAATATGAAAAGCATAGCTTGAATAGTTGAAACAAATAAGGAAAGACATGTGTTGCCAAATTATTAGCTTGGCACATCTTTCCTTTGGCACAGACGATTCGAGCCGGCAGTGGGGGGTTAAGGTCATATATATAATCCATAAATAAGAATGACACATAAAAAAATTATCAAATATTATGAAATTTTGTATTTCATATGACTTAATAGTTAAAATAATAGATATATTTAGAAATTTTTGTATAGCAAAATTCTAAACGAATGTCTAGATAAGACACACTATTAGACATTTATGATAAAAATACTTTAAATTTAAAATATATTTCTATTTGAATTGATTGTTTCATAGCAAAATTTATTTAAAAATTAATATTTTTGGTATTTTTTATACCTATCACTTTATTTTTAGAAATCATTTAACACCTCCATTCTCCATCGGAGATGCTCTAATAAAAGAAAAAGTAAGCATTGAATAAACTCTATAATAGGAAAGCATGTGATAAAAAATCGATTTTTATAAAATAGTTAAAGTTTTCTTTTGACTTGAAATCCTTAAGACTTTAGCCCAATTTTATTTTATTTTCTTGGAACCGACTGTAGCTCAAGTTGAGTTGACTGTATTTGTGTTTAACAGAAACAAAAGTAGTTGAACTTTAGTAAGTTTCAGATATGATCTTATGCATTGACCAGAAATCCAAATTCTATATATAATTTCAGAACAATTCAAAAAACTGTGGTTCAAAGCTGTACAAAGCTCGAATTCTAGAGTTTCTGGCCCCACTTGAGAGAATATAGACTAATAGGCATCGTGGGTTTTGAGATTTTTTTGGAGTTTTTCGCCGCACATGAACTGGGGTGGGTGAACAATACACAAACTTATATAGCCTACATTTACCGTTCACATCTTCTTCATCTCTACCAATACTTTTTTACCCTAAATATTACTGTCCCCATCTTCATCTCCTAATACTTCTTTCCCCTAAACTTGGTGAGTGTCTATTTTTTTTCCTTTCACGGGTAATCGTATCATCTCGCATATCTGTTGAAAAATAGTTGTTACTTCAAGTATGATTTTATCTCCTTGCTGCTGATCAAGTCCGGTCCTGAAGGTAAGCAGGACAAGCCCCACTTTGGGGCAACAAGGGGTGGGAGGCAACCAAATACATATTTTACATTTGAGGTTTTTTATATAATAAATAATTATCGGGGACATATATACAATTTACATAAGATATAAGGGTAAAAATTTAATGAGATTAATTAGTTTTTTTGATAAGATAAAACAGTGGTCTCTAGAATTACACCTAGGTACATACATTATCCTAGGATTTATACAATTACAGAGGTTCGATAAGATTCAAGCAGTTGTACGACAATGGGATTAATTAGGACTTCAATAGTTTTCTACTTTCTTACTATACTCCCTCCGTCCTAATTTGCTTGCATCTTTTGTTCGTATTTTTCAATTTTTTTTACCTATTATTATTATCTGATTATTACTGAATCAAAATTTTCATGAAATATAAATCTTTGGTTGATGTTAAATTTTATATGGTTCGATTGATTTTAGGGAATCAAGTTTTAATTTATTAGTAATTGAATTGAATTTGTTTACATATTACATATATAGTCCAATTTCCAGTCTAGAAAACAAAATTGTACTTTTTTTATAGTATGCATTATGTTTAGGTGAATTTTTTTAATCTAGGTTATAAATATATATTTTTCTTACATTTAGTTAGCCTTTTGTGCAGTATAAAATTACCAAACAGTATGTAAAATTATAATCGTCGTTAAAAAAAATATCCTAACAAATCATAGTAAAATTTAATACACACTTGTACACAAAAATTTATCCTCTGCGGACTGAAGTTCTAGTTTCCCTCACTTAGACAAAACTCATTCCGAATCTCTTAAAAAAATGTGATAAAAAGTGTGTTATATAATGACAAATGATATGAATGTACGTAACTAAATTTGCGCTCAATTTTTTTCTTTATCGGGTGTTAGTACCTAAAAATTTGACTATAGGCAAAACAATGTACTGTTGAAGTACTTTATTTAGATTCAGAGATCAAATTCGTACAGAGCAAGCCTAAGTCACGATAGTAGCCGTTCTGCTCTGCTTCGGTCACGATGAGAGGAAATGGGTTGACCTTAAGGGAGGGAAGCAAAGAAAGTTGAAGGAATTTGGTGTGTTGAATGGTGTGTAGAGTTGCAATACTATTGAAAGAAATCACAGAGCTTATGAGAATTGTAAGCTTGTTGTGGTTTTGAAATGTGCTAAAGAGCCTATTTATAATAGTTTAGGAACACATGCGCTTTCCTTGTAAAGTTGTGGGAGTAATGAAGAAATGGAGAAGTGGGAATCATGGGGTTAATGGTTTAACCGCCTTGGAATCTCCGGGAAACCATGAACCCACTTCTCCATTAATTTTTTCTGTCTCACCAGTACTTTGTAACTTCCAGTTCATGGGGAATTGCTAAGCCCATGTTGATATAATCGCCAGACCAAAATTCATGATTAATCCCCCCATGTGTTATGATTTGATTTCCCATAGGAATTAGTGGAGTCGTGGACTCAAGATAATACTAAAAAAGGCGAAAAAGTTTGAAAATATGGAGAGAGAAGAGGTAGCACTAAATGCGGCTAGGCTAGCAACATTGGCGTTGAAGCTAGCACTAGCGCTAAGCGTCAAAAACGCTGGAGCCTAGGCCAGCGTCAACAACGCTGGAGCTAGAACTAGCGCTTACCAAGACAACATCAACAACGGTGGATCCTAGGCCAGCGTCAACATCGCTGGAGCTAACGCTAGCGCTTCCAGGCCTGCATGTTAGAGTTGGCGCTGGAACTAGCGCCAGTGCTAGCGTTGCTAGGCATGTAGCGTTGTTGGCCCTGGTGCTAGCGTTTTCTTGGCCTTTTTTTTTTTTGGTTTTTTAGCCTTTTGGCACATGTGTGTGCTACTCATTGGTGTTGGGAGTGTGGCTAGGGTTCGCTAAAGCTGGAACTTGCTAGTGCCATGGTTATTGCCTGTGCACCACTAGCTTTGATATTTATTAATGCTGTGGCCATATTTAAATGTATGATATTTATTGTCAGCATCTTATGCTTAACTTTTATGCAGTGCATACATAACATCTTCAAGAGATTCAGCTGTGGAAGTTGCAACTTGAAATTATGCTTGATGCGACTCTCCAATTAAATGATATGCATCTAGTTCGCGTTTTTGTTCAGATATGGCTTAGCCTCTATTCTGAATGTTCGTAAGTTTGTATAATCAGCGTATTCTGTCTTACACAAATGGTTTGTATATATGCATGTGAAATAACGAGGATTAAATTGATTACAACCATGAAATTTCTGTGATGCATATATATGCAAAAAAATCTACAAGGCTAATTTATCCAGGAGATGAGTATCCCTTCTTGATTTTCTTGCAGAATGTAGGATAAGAATAGTATTCATAATTCTGATACTTGTCAGGAAATTATGCATATTTTGCGCTTCTGCAGCCTGTCGAAAAGCAATATTTACAATTTTCTTTCTTGTCAAAAATTTACCATCAACATTAAGTCCCCTGCTTAGCGCGGAACGGTAATGTGTTTCGTGGTAAACAATAAATGGTGATTTGCTTATATATATATATATATATATATATATATTTACTAAAATATATCAACAAGTTTTAGTTTGTCGCACATTACCAGATATTCTGATTTGATGTCGCTCCAATGATGTCAGATAATTGTTGAGAGAGTAGTAGTTGATGTAATAATGCATGTAGGATGAAAGAGGGTCGTCTAGAGAGCATAAATTAGTGAAGCACGGATGATTTGCATAATGGAGGGACCAAAATTGACCCGTGTGTAGCAAGGGAGCATGGTTTCAATTAGGAAACCCTTGTTTGACCTAAATTTGGAAACCAATCACTATAAAAGGGAGTAAACCTTTATTATTATTTTTCTCCCATTACTATTGACACTTTCACTTCCTCTCTTCTTCTACGAAAACAACAATAGCAGCTTCAGCTCCTCTCGTCAGCCCGTCGACTCCAGCAATTTTTTCGTCCAAATTCCGGTATTTTTCTTACGTGAGTTATTCATGTGAGAAGTTTTTTTTTTATTCTTTTACGTGAGTAAACACTTACGTTCTCTTTTTTTTTGATGTGAGTGTTAACTCACTGGCTCAACTGCCTTTGTTTATTTGATTGCATAAGCATGCTATTGACTAGGTAATGATCTTCTTTTGTAGGTGAGCTCTAATTCCATAATTTGTTGTCTCTGATTGTGATAATTCTTCATTAGCTTCACTGCAGCGCTGTTGATCTTTAACCAGGTACGCTAGAGTTTGTAGCAATTTTCCTTGATGTTGATTTTAATCTATACATATAAGCATGTGTTTGTATAAAATAGAACCATACCTTGCACATGATTGTCCAATTGTTGACGTGAGTATTATTCGAACCAATCGTAGATGTCGGATAATGATGAAGATAAGCTACCACTGCTTCTAGCTGTGGTGGAAGCGAAAGTTCTGATCTTATTCTTCTAGACGATGTGCCCAATATTCATGATGAGTTCTTTGATGGTGCTTTTGAAGAGTCTGCTGTCACTAACTATGTTGGAAATTTTATTCCAAACATTAACAACCTTCCTCATACTCGGAGTGTTTATGCGCTAGGTATCCTAAGGTGTTGTTTGCAGAGAAGGTAACACATGTCCTCATTTGTTGATTTTAAGACATTCCAAATTCCCTTGCCTGGATGGACATGATGTGATAAAGTTATGTTGAAGAATCCTCAGGTGATGCATATTCCAGAAAATGCTAAGATACTCCATGTTGTGCGAGTGTCCGAGACTATGAGACCTAATAAAGACATGAAGGGTCTGCTTGCATTTGCTTCTCGTTGTTGTGGTCCATCCCATTCAGCAGTATGCGCTTGGGGTGAGCTAACCATTACTTTAGAAGATGTGGCAGTCTTGTTGCAACTACCTGTTGTTGGTAGTATCCCACTTGAATGTTCTGAGGAGGAGAATGAACATGGTACCATCCTTTCTCAGAAGATAAAAGCTCTACAGAAGTCTGGTTGTCGTGACAACAAAGATTATTCAGCTTGGAATGACCACTGGTGGAACGGAAGATCGAGTGTTGTCGGCCTTGCTGTTGACGATCCTTTATGCATTGCTACATTCCTTATTTTTTTGCTTTCCAGAGATACTTTCTAGGATTCTCCTGGAGGTCGGTTGAAGTCTGGACTTGTTCCGCTTGCTGTTGGGCTTGCTGGTGGAAGGACCCTTCCTCTTGGTAGCTTGTTTCTAGGCTCTTTATACTCTCATTTGTATTCCTTTATTCGTGACATGAGGATCTCCAACGGTATGCCAAAGTAGAGTCTTTTATTCCTCTTATGTTTATGCAAGCCTGGTTGTGGGAACATTTTCTTGGATATACGCCGAAGACCAAGCCTTCTTTTCCGAGTACAAAAATAAAATACGCTATATACTTCGTTGGAGTAAGAAGAAAACTTCTTTTGTTAGTCTTGTTAGCTTAATGGACAATGATAAAGAGGTGAATTTCAGACCTTGGCATTTGAAGCTACAACACGTAATTACACCATAGATTTTTGCTAAGAGTCCTAATATTATCTTACATTCTGGCTCAAATGATGAGAGCAATATTACTATAGTTGGTGAGGCTACTTTCGTGAACAGTTGCATTCCAGGATATATTCTTAGTATCTGCTCCGATGAGTACGCGGCGCAAAGTTATAATATTGATAAAGCGGCTCGAAAAATGGGTTTTGATCAATCTATTATTCGTTTTTGTACCTCGATGCCTCATGTAAATGAGCTTCAGCAGACTGAGGGTGTTCATACTATTTCCGGTGAAGTATTTCTTTCTTCCAGGATGATAGGGAAGGACGTGTCACTGATGAACATGCTGGCTTCTAGAACGCACAATTCACCCTTCTTAATCAGTTTATGACTAGTAAGCCTTCTGATGTGCGTGGTGTGCCTTCTAGAGAGGAGTTAGCAGATCGATGGAACTTAAAGATTACTTCTGGAGTAAGACTTGATTCAATCGTTAGCTTGACACAGGTATCTAGAGCAAAAATCTCTTTCTTTTTAATCATTATTCTTTACTCAACAATTCAATGTTTGATTCGTTTTCTTGTAGTCATGGTTCCCGGATCACCTTGCACGTGATATTGTCGTGAACGACGTTCTTCTTTCTGGGGAGAAGAGACCACAGGTAATTATGCTAGGAAGTGGAGAACGTCCTTTGAAGAAAGTAAGCGTCTCGTATTTTCTCTTATTCTTCCTTTATGTATAAATATATATCTTATACTAACGAGCTTCTTTCTATAGTATGGGGGCATGGCTCTTTGGGGTGACTTGAGTACTCGATTTTTCGAGTTCGACGTCCCAGCTGTTATTGGTGCTTCAGATCCTTATGTTGTAAGTAAAATTTTCTTTTGAGCCTTCTTTTGAATGTTACTAAGTCACATACTCTTTCGTTTTACGAAGCTTGATAAATTTTGACTCTTATGAATAATTGTTGCTTTCAGATGCCCAACAATATGGATATCCTAGTATCAGAAAGCACTATTGTGGTTGGAAGTACTGAGGAAGAAGACCAAGATGACATCGGTCCTGAAATATCATCGCATACTGAAGTAATTGAAGAATCTGGAGATGAAGATGAAGAACCTTGTGTCGAGTCGCATTTCGTAATGCCTTCTACTTTTGACGGCTTGTCACAACTTGAAGTAAATTTACTATATAATGTATCATGAACTACACTGCTTGCGATGTATCTTTTCTAACCCAGAATTCTGAACAGGTTTTCCCCAATGTGACTTTTGGAAAGAGTACTTCGAGTGGTATTATTGTACAAAATGCCGATGTGATAGAGATTGTTCCGTTTGAGTACCCGAATGCTGGATCTAGCTTCGAATTAAAGCTTGATAGGGCTCGACTTGACTATGTGTGTGTCGGAGGTTTCACTGTCCCGCCCGCTTATGCTGAGTTGTATACCAAAATATGGAAGATGTATGGCCATTTCATCATAGGTAATCCCAAGAATTATCGTATCCTAGAGAAAGATGTGTCTGCGTTGCTGTCAATCGTGAATGATATAGTTTCTCTTCCTCATAAAGAAATCTCTGAGATGGTGCTTCTAGACTAGAAGGATGCTCTTGAGGAGGCCGAGAGAAATGAGCTTAATGTTACCTGGCTTCATCGTTATTTAGAAGCTATCAAAAAGTATTTGCAGGAGAATGGTGCATCCTATAACTTGGAGACAGATGCCTAAACTAAAGGTGAGGTGGATAGGCTTTCTCAGGAGATGAAGCTTGCGACTGAGGCTTTTGAGCAAATGGAGAAGGAATATGCTGAAGGTGCTGAGCCAGTTTTCAAGGAATTTTTCTAGGTTTTCCTAAGTTTTCATAGGTTTTAAGAATATGGCTTTTTGTGGTTTTATTTTTGGGATTTTGAGTATGTAAAGATTTTTGAATGATTTGCCGGGATATCTTTTTTTAAAAAGAAATAATACTTTACTTGATTTAATGAATTGAATCCTAATTATGAATGCAAGATATTCCAAACATTTTGGAGGAATTACAAATATTGCATAAAACAGGAAAATAAATCGGGATGGTGGAAAAATGCCTTAAGCGTTGTTAGCTGTCAGCCATTTGCCATGTATGACCACCCCTTCTGTCTTGTCAGTGTTGACAAGCTTGTAGTAACCACCGATTAAGATTTCGGTGATAAGATATGTCTCTTCTTCAAGAAACTGTTATCTTCTTCACTATATCTCCAACATGAAGGCATTGGGTTCAGGCCCCTCATCTTCAAGGAATGTCTTTTGAATAACCGGGTAATTAGTTTTTCTATCCTCAGTAGAGAATATCTGTACCCATTTATAAATTTTTAAAAAGGATCATCTTCTCATTCACATCGTCGAGTCAGAGTGGGGTTGATATGCGGGTCAAGTCCCCAAGCTTTGATGTGACGTGGGATTGCTGGTTGCAAAGAAGTTGGTTGGATGTGACTTACTTGTGTACGAAACCTTCGAACATATGATGGCATGTCCTCTTATGGTAATTTCTTCACATCCAGATTCATTGTACGACAAAATTCGTCTGATAGAGAATTTTCGGGATTTGCCGGCTTGTTCGAGAGTCTCGGAGGTTTCAACGCTGGTAAAGGAGACAGATCCGCTTCCATCTTGTTGCTACGGAATCACAGGGGTCCCAGAATCATGTTATAGCTCGGGTCCTCTTTGATAATGTGAAACTTGACATGTGTTCGAGTATCACCTATTTTCACCTCAAGAGCAATGTATCCGTAGGCACTTCTATAATTCCCTTCATAATTTTTGATTATAGTTGGTGAGTGTGTAACTTCGTTCCTGGAAATCCCCGCGGCTCTCAGGGTCTTGATAGTGATGATGTTAACGTCAGTTCCCGCATCGATTAGTGTGTGCTCAAATTCGGTGTCTTTGAGGAAAACAGTGGTGAGAAGTCCCCATATAGGTTTCTCATTGTGTTGGACAACCACGTCTGCAGTAGATTTGGGGAACATATTATCTTTTCAACAAAGAGTAGGCGCTTACCCGATGCAACACGATTGAGGGAGGTGAAAATATCTTTTCGCTGCGCCTTTGATAAGTAAATAAGTTCACATATGCGCTTCATCATGGATTGAAAATTTTTGTTGACTGATTCCCTAGAGAGAGTGAAGCTTCTAACTGGGAGAGGATCTCTGTGGACGCCTTTAGTCCCCAGGCATAGTTCTCCTAAGTCAATTTTTTCTTTGAAGATACGCCTTAGACCATTGCACTCGCTGATAGGATGATTGACGAATCTGTGGAAGTGAAAGTATTTTGGATTAGACGTGTCCTCTTCGGTGGGTGGATGTTGTACATGTGGCAACTTGATAGCTCTATTTTGTACCCATAATTCCAGCAGTTCGAGGACCTCTTCCATGGGAAAGAGGAAATCTGGGATTTTCAAATCCGTCTTGGTTTTTCGTGGATGACGCGAAGTCTCGGCCGAGCCTGGTCCTTGAGTTGATACTGGGGTTGTTGTTGGAGTTGATGCGGCGCGCTTAGTATGCAACGTTGATTGAGAAACTTCCTTCCTGTTTCCTCAGTAATAACACCTATGGAGTGTTGGGTAGAATGTTGTTTTTTCACCAGGCGTCTACTTCCACGGGTGTCTCCATGGCTTTCTTCTCTGGCGGGACTCGTTCTTTCTAACAGGGCCGGAGCAGAGCTCCACCAATTGTTGTTCAGTCACGTTCTGATCATGACAATCAAAAGCTTGTGTTCTGAACCTTTTCACGTATTCGTTGGGGTGCTCATTGTTCCTCTTGAACATTCTTCCCAGGTCCGAGAGAGTGAAATCCTCAGAGACAAAGAAATACTTTTTGTAAAAAACATTGACCATTTGAGGACAACTAGAGATACTGTTGGGGTTGAGGTTATTATACCAGGTATAAGCTCTCCCTGTGAGAGATTTGGAGAATTCCTTGAGTCGTAACACTTGGTTATATTCATGCACTCCTAATAACTCTAAGAATCGAGAAACATGCTCTCGGGCATTCCCGGTGCCATCGTACAATGAAAATGGAGGGGACGAATATCCGTTTGGTAGTGCAATCCTCTGGATTTCAGCTGGGTATGGAGGTTGGTGTTGATGGAAGATAAATCTTTGTTTCGACGGTTTCGCAAGAAACTTTCTAGATCTTCACGAGTTATAAAGTTTTGTTGTTGGTGACTTCTCTCTGGTATACGATCAGTGATGATATGTACCTCGTCATTTTTATGGGTGTTATCTCTCGATGTGCTAGCTCCACCAACAGTTTTAGATACATTCCTTACTTGCTACCTTTGACGATGACGTTGCTCCGACGATAACTGCTCTGTCAGAGTCTTGAGAAAAGTAAGAACTTCCTTCTGGGTTGCGGCCATGGCTATTTGGGTTTCATCCAAGGTGTCTTGTCATTTTATTAAATCATTCATGGTAGGTGGTACTTGTTTCTTGTTTTTGGCGCCTTCAGTGGCATGAAGATGAGTTTCGGTGTTTCATGTGGTAGTGTTTTGAGGATTGATTTCTGGAACTCCACCACTGATGTTACCATTTTTTAAGTGGGTTTTGAACCCGAATTGGGCTTGGTTTATGAACCTGACCCAAGATCGACCATTTTTGAGTGGTTGAAGAATTGATTTTCAGATAGTTGAAGAATCGGATTCGTGACAGAGATATTGATCTCCCACTGTAGTCGCCAATTGTTAGTACCTAAAAATTTGACTCTAGGAAAAACATTATACTTTTGAACTACTTTATTTAGATTCAGAGATCAAAATCGTACAGAGCAAGCCTAAACCACGATAATAGCCGTTCTGCTCTGCTTCAGTCACGATGAGAGGAAATAGGTTGATCTTAAGGGAGAGAAGCAAAGAAAATTGAAGGAATTTTGTGTGTTGAATGATGTGTAGAGTTGCAGAAATATTGAGAGAAATTATAGAGCTTATGATAATTGTAAGCTTGTTGTGATTTTGAAATGGGATAAAGAGCCTATTTATAATAGTTTAGGAACACACGTACTTTCCTTGTAAAGTTGTGGGAGTAATGAAGAAATAGAGAAGTAGGAATCATGGGGTTAATGGCTTAACCGCATTAGAATCTTCGGAAAACCATAACTCCACTTCCCCATTAATTGATTTAGTCTCACCACTACTTTGTAACTTCCAGTTCACGTGGAATTGCTACGCCCACGTTGCTGTAACCGCCAGACCAAAATTCATGATTAATCCCCCCATGTGTTATGATTTGATTTTTCGTAGGAATTAGTGGAGTCGTGGAATCAAGATAATGCTAGCAAAGGAGAAAATATTTGAAAATATGAAGAGGGAAAAGGTAGCGCTAAATGCGGCTAGGCTAGCACCATTGGCGCTGGAGCTAGCACTAGCGCTAGCGCTTACCAGGCCAGCTTCAACAACGCTGGATCCTAGGCCAGCGTCAACAACACTGAAGCTACCACTAGCGCTAGCGCTTACCAGGCCAGCATCGACAGTACTGGAGCTAGCACTAGCCTTACCTGGCCAGCATCAACAACGCTGGAGCCTAGGACAACATCAACAACGCTGGAGCCTAGGCCGACGTCAACAACGCTGGAGCTAGCACTAATGCTTACCAGGCCAGCGTCAACATCGCTGGAGCCTAGGACACCGCCAACAATGCTGGAGCTAACGCTAGCGCTTCCAGGCCAGTGATATTAGTGCTGGCGCTGGAACTAGCGGTAGTGCTAGCGTTGCTAGGAATGTAGCGTTGTTGGCCCTGGTGCTAGCGCTTTATTCTGAATGATGCGACTCTGCAATTAGATGGTATGCATGTAGTTCGCGTTTTTGTTCAGATATGGCTTAGCCTCTATTCTGAATGTTCGCAATTTTTTATAATCAACGTATTTTGTCTTATACAAATGGTTTGCATTGATGCATGTGAAATAACGAGGATTTAATTTATTACAGCTCTGAAATTTTTGTGATGCGTATATATGCAAATAGATCTACAAGGCTAATTTAGCCAAGAGCTGAGTATCCCTTCTCGATTTTCTTGCAGAATGTAGGATAAGAATAGTATTCATAATTCTGATACTTGTCAGGAAATTATGCATATTTTGTGCTTCTGCAGCTTGGCGAAAAGTAATATTTATAATTTTCTTTCTTGTAAAAACTTCACCATCAACATCGGGGCAAAAAGAAAACTATTCGCTTCGGGACAAAAAGTTCCCAGGAACGGTCCTGCTGCTGATCAGGCAATATATATCCTCCATCCAACATTTGGACTGAAAACGGTAATCCTTGTTTTGCAAATATTCATTTGACGGGGAGGTTCGTCATAACAACGATCTTTATTTTTCACCTGTTAGTGAATATTCCACTTAGCAGAGGAAAAATAAATTTTTAACCAAATCAATATATTTGCAATTAAAATCCTCACATTTGTAGGCATGGAAGAAAGTTTTGTACGTTGGTCGGATTTTGAGCAATTGACTATACCGGATCTTCTGTTCCTGTTTAGTGCACCTGCTAATCTCATTGGGACTCCATTCCATTACTTTTATGCTATGTTCTGAATGACACTAAGATTAGTTCTTCATGAAAACAATCATGAAATATATAATCTTTTCGGCAAATGCATATCATTTTCATAGTTAATTCTAAAGAAGATTATGGATTTCATCTTACTTTTGTGAACCTCTTTTATTCTTACGCAGGCATGATCTTGAAGTGAAGTGAGGGAAGGGTTTAATAGTAGACCCTAGAACATATTTAAGGCCATAACTCTTTGAAAGTGATTATTTTATACTTCATTATTGTTTGTAGGTAATGATGGAATTTATTCACTTGTATTCTCTCTGTATAAAAGTCTTTTATTTTACCCTCCACCCACTTTTTTTCAACCAATTTGTAACATTTGAATGTTAGAAATGATAAGGTCCATTTTTTTTTTTGTCTGTAAAATGAGAACAAGGTGGTTTGAGTTCTGAATGCGATTACACTATCCGGGGTTGTAAAAAGAATATGTATATGCAAAGGTCAGGCCTACTACGTATAAGAGTAATTAAAATTATAAATTGCATAATGATTTTTAGTACTTGATATTGATTTTTGATGTTTTGTAAAGTTAAAGATAGTTATGATTGTGATCATACGATGAGTCGGTCAACATTATGAGATGAACTAATATGAGAAATATCAACCACATAAACAAGGTCACCGGAATACAACTAATAATCAATATAAGAATTGGCCTTTGGCAACCTGTTTCGAAGCACAATAGACTGCTACACCAAAGGCTATCAATATGGTGGCCATAGACAAGAATACAGTTGCAAGACTAATTATCAGTTTTTGGGCAATGATATAAGAAAATCCTCTTATGCACACTAAGAACATGAATACTGACGTGATTGAAGAGAATAAAGCTAACACATCTATTGTGCCTAAGAGTGTAAATGAGTTCTTTTTCGAATATATTTGGCTGCCATTGTCATTACTATCATCATCACTAATACTACCATCAGGAACATTGAACACAACTATAACCTTGGGATAACAAATCTGAGCCCGTACAACACACCATTAGTCGACTTAATAAGAATCAATCTCGACATGATATAATAAGAATTTAGACATCACCTATAAACATGGATTAACGCCTCTTGTCCAAACTCTCTAGGCAGAGAAAAAAAATGATTTTTGCACATGTAAAATTCATTACTAACAAAAATGTATCAAAACCCAAAAGAGAACAAGAATCCAAAATTTGTACCATATTTACACACATGATCGGCTATTTTTCTTCAATTTGTTATAATTTGTTATATATTGTCGTTGTTGCTACACTCCTACATTTTGTTGTTGTGGATGAAAGGAAAATGATAATTTGTTTTCTACTCTGGACCCATTTGCATGCACAATCTTGTGAATATAGGAGGCGGAATGAACTATTAGCGTGATGAGGTTTTGATGGTGTTGATGATGATGATGTTATAACTAAGAATCTATTTGAACATCCTAGCATCCTTTAACAACAAATCTTAATGAGAGAGGTATTAGATTTTAAAAACATCTGGGATTCTGGACTTATATAAAACGATGCACGATCGATGTTATATATATAACTCTTCTCGAATATATAAAATATAAAAGTAATTAAGCCATCTAGCATTCTAGCTAGTATTCGTTCGGAAATGGATTATTTAAAAGTGATATACACTCGTCTATCTTATTTAAAGTCGTATGCTTAGGAAAATAAGAAAAAATTTCTCTCAACAAAGCTAGCATCAAAACTCTAAATGAGTGAGTTTGTACAGATCTAGTTAAGTTAAAGGGACCCGACAACTCTCTCTCTCAGCCAGACAAGTTTCTCTGCATGTTTTCTATTTGCTAGTTTAGATTCTCTACAATCTAGCTATAATTTATAATTTCTATATTAAAATCATTAGACTGCCGATTAAAACTTATTACTGCATCATTAATAGTAGAAATAAATAATTTCATTACATCCAACAACCTTTTATAATTATCTAACTCGAACCCTTAATTACAAGATTCACCAAGTCCCCATTAACATTATTCTCTTACAGTTTCTAAGAGATTATCCAGTTTAACTTTTAAACATTAATCATAAAAAAAGTGTTCACCATAAATACCAAACATACCAGCAAAAAATACAAAGTAACCATCAACAAAAAACACCAGAAAATATCCACAACAAAACCTTCATCACAAGCAGCAACACCCGATAAACCAAAAGAACAGTAACAACTTTACTTCATCATGAATTAGCCAGCAAAAGTGACAGTTACCACCAAATAGATCTATTTTAAAAAAATTCCCTTACCTCCATTAAGCAGTTTAAAAAGCTTAATTTTTCTGATCTATTTGATGTTCCAGAGATGGATATCTCTAGTCCTCTCCATCATAACTGTCATCATCCTCTTCGTTGCAGAGGCTATATTCACTTTCAGACGAGGCTGTAGGACCATAACCACCTGAGTCAGAATCATCCGATGAATCATCCTCATCTTCATTGGTCTTGGCTCCGCAAGTTCTATTGGCTCCCCATTTTCGTCTAACCCATCAACAGTATCTCCGTCAGAATCAACATCCAATCGCTCTTGCATTGTTCTTGAAAAGAGTGGAAAATTGGCTTTCTCTCTTAAGTAGCGTTCATACAGTGCATCTTCACTTGCCTGCGTACCATGTTCACGATCCTCCTCCTCACCAGAACTCTTCTCGGAACTTTCATAACCATGCATCTTCTGATCAGATTCCTCACTTTTACTCTCAGTTGCGCTTCGGGTCCTTTTCCATGTATAATCATCCTCCTCCTTATCTCGCTCCCGTCTATCTCTTGCTTCCCTTTTCTGCTTCCATAGAGAAAACTCAATCTCATTTTACTTAATCTGACGATTTTGTCTTTCAATCTTTCTGTCTAAACTCTCTTTTAACATCTCAATCTCGTGTGTCTCTAAATATATTGCAATATTCTCCTCACATGATCAATGCTGCAGAAGTATGATTGTTTGTATTTGCATTCTGAGCAACCATTGTGAATCTCTATCTCTCTGTTCTATTCTATTTCCTTTTTGAGTCTAATTTTCTTAATTCTGAGAATGGTATCATAATCAACTTTTATAGGAGCCTAAGAGTGTTCATTAGTTTCCATTTATGTCATTTGGTAAAACGTCTCGTCCCTTAGAAATTCATGCCTATTGAAGACTCTATTCATCCTCTCCAAAACCATCATAATTATCCACCATAATTTTCTACCAATTTCCAAAATCTTCCTCACCCTTTCAAGAACCATCATTACTCTAACTTCTTGCCCCTTCTGTTTTCAATTCAATACCCTCTTATACGTCTAATTTTGTTCAGGGTTGCCATTAAGAGGTCTATTGTGATATCCTGTATTTCTCTACGCCCACTTTTATACGTTTTTCGGTTCGGGTTTAAACCAAATTTAATAACCTGTTTTCATTTTTGAGTTCAAACCAAATGAGAAGTTTGGTCTTATCTTTTAATTGTTATGTTTCTGTATATTCCTAGTATAGGTATACATTTTTTTTAATTTCTAGTTGTCGATGCGCGACACTTGCTTAGAACAGTTTCTATTAGTCCTGAGTAATAAGCCTTAGAATTTGAATAGCTTTTGGGGTGGTTTCTATTAGTCCTGATTAATTAGGTAATAAACCTTAGAATTTGAATAGCTTTTGATCCACCCCATCTAAGTGATAGTTTGCTGGGGTGGGAATAACCATCACTTACATCTGTTTTAGAAATAAAATTAAGAACATGAAATAAATTGGGGATAAGGAGTTTTATTAATGAATGAAAAGTTTGAAATAGAATTGAAACGTAAGAATTATATATATCAAATTTTCCTAGAGTTTGAAGCTAGGGGAGGACAAGACTTCTAACGAAAAATTGCTAGGATTGAGCAAAGTTGAGGTAGGTTTACTACTCATCTTCTTTGAAGATTTTTGTTACTCGTTAGGCTTTATTCATTCTTAATTGAGGTTTGAAGTCCATAATTGTTGTGTGGGTTGTTTTCAATTTGCCCATTATGATTCGAACTAATGTTTTCATTATCATAAATTATTAAAACAAGCATATTTTGGTATTGTGAAGGAAAAACAGGATTTCAAGTGGTGTCTTCACTTTTCTCTTTAAAGGCTTCTAATTGTTTGTAGAAATGCTTAATTGAACATGAATTCTTTTATTACAAATATACAGAACTCATTGTTAACTTATCCCTTTATTTTGTCACTTTATGATTAGTGGATAACTTGCTCTTTTGTGCATGTACATGTTGATTTCAAATATGAATGCTTGCTGATTTTGGAAAATGGCAGTGGACTCCGTATGCATAGACCATTGGTTCTTGTTTGATGAATTCTTTTGTTGTTTACTTCTTTGATTAAGAAATCAGTGGGTCCTTTTATGAATGAACTTTATACGAGATGATTGCAAATGAGGTTTATGAAGAAAACTTATTGAGTTCATGTCTTCGATTAGTTGGTACTTGATTCCATCCTAAAGACGGGTAATGATCCTCGAGAGTGAAATGGGTAATGATCCCCATATGAAAACTTATGTTCCCGACCATCAATGGGGGCTGTCCGTGCCGAATAAACGATAGGTGGGTGTACGAACCAAGATGATTCGTGCCGTGAACTCAATGTACCGAAATCTAGATGAAATGATTTATCTGAAACCTCTTTAGTATTATGAACTTATTGGTTGATTGCATTTTCTATTATTCGAAGTTTTTATCGTCGTTTCGTTATATATATATTTTCTTTGATTTATCGGGTTTCTTCCGTATCTCTTTGAGGATGAGAAAGTATGCCTATTGAACTGTCATCTCACTCCAATTGACGTTTTGTAGATTATCGAAGGGTGAAGCAAGTAGAAGTTTACTAGTTTAAAGAGTGCACTGTTCCCGGTTTTCTTTTCATGTTTCTTTGTTGATGTTTCCACTTGAGAAGACTGTTGGTAATTTAGATACATGATTTTAATTCCTAAGAAGTTTATGTATTAATATTTGAAAGTATTTAAGTAATGATGATTGCCATTTGAAAGTTAAATTGAAATGAACGTTGAACATCTCTTTTTCTGACAACCTTGACTGTTGCCTGTTGTCTTCGAAACTGGCACCAATGGGCAGGGATTTAGGTGATATTTTCTTAACAGGAAATGTCATTTATGTCTCATCTATAATGGGTTCAAAGGGCTTAGCGTTTAGACTGATCGTTTAGGATCTACGGCCTTGGAAGGACAG
Organism: Papaver californicum; assembly: GCA_023531435.1. Taxonomy (NCBI): domain Eukaryota; kingdom Viridiplantae; phylum Streptophyta; class Magnoliopsida; order Ranunculales; family Papaveraceae; genus Papaver; species Papaver californicum. The sequence continues at coordinate 1,973,804 of JAJJMC010019771.1, forward strand.
CACGCTATAGCTGAAAACTACAGGAACGCAGTTCTGTCCACTTTTTGCGCACACGTTTCACAGAAAAAATGAACTTGGAATTTGGATTTTTCAGTTGCAAATGAAAGGTGAGTCTTTCTAGTTTGTAAATTGGGTTCAAGCGTCGAATTCCGACTTATAAAGAAGTTTGTGGAGCCTCGACAAGGAAGGCTGTTAGAGACATGTTTCTGCGATATTTTTTGCCAGATTTTTGAGGTGTACTATTTAGTTTCTTTTATTTTTTTGTGCTTTTGAACTTTAGACTTGTTAAGTTGATATGAGCCCTTTAGTGAGACCAAATAAGTCATGGTTATCAAAATAAAAGCAGAAAGTTCAAGTGAAGGAAATAAACATAAGTTTCGACACCCGACCATAACACCTAGAATTTGGGTTAATCCGTAATCCGAATTTTGGGGTGTTATATCTATTGGCAGTTCACCTAACCCTATTGAGTTTAAATGGGCATTAATTAAATTTTACTATATTTGCAGATCTGGAGCGAACAACACCTGTTAAGAGGTATCATTGTTATTATAAGTAGGTCGGATAGCTTGCACTCTTGCTACCGGATATGCCTCTTTCAGCCCAGCAACTCAGAACCCCAATTTCAGCCCCCTCTTTTTAACTTGATCATGAGTCAACATAAATTTTTGACTATCGGTTTCCCTCCATATTATACTCAATATTTTTAAACATTTCCCCTCAATCTCTCCACCCTTGCCTACAGTATTCTTTCTACTACTTCGTTAATCACATTTGGAAGCTTTCGATACCATTCTCCCCTTGCTGGCTATCAGACAAATGCATTTATTGTTCAACACCTTACTATGGCAATATTGTAACTATTCCATCTTGCGTCAGCAATATGTTACGTAGGGACAATATCATAAGCTTTAACTATGCTGACAAAACTACAAAGCGACATGTGAAAAACAAAACCTTTTTATCGTGGGGTCTTGATCACACAAAAGCAAATCTTAGTGATCAGAAGCTAAATAAAAATGGGAACCAATAAAATAACTATAAAAATCAGAATCTTGCATGTTTATATACTCTCCTCCCTTGCAAGGAAAATTTTTAACAACCAGGGTTTTCCTAGTTTAAGGTTAACTGTCTGAAATTTCAAATAACCCATGTCTATGTCAGTGTTTGCCCTTTCAAAGTATTGGTAGACACATCTCTTGGTGTTGTCTCATTCAGGTGCAAGTGTATAAACAATTTGAAACCACACATTTGAAATATCTTCCCCATCTTCCTACTCATAACCACATCATCGCATTCAATATATTAGTCACCTTGAACTATTCTATGGAGGCTCTCAATACTTCTGAAATAAACCCTTCTACAGAGAAAGACATTCAAAAACTCTCTTCTCAAATGGCTGAAAAGCTTACTCTACCAAAAAATTTCCTATCTACCCTCACTGAACCTGTTTCCATAGATAAAACAATGGTTCTCTCTGAAAATGATAACAACTGGAAATGGTATATGGTGGGCTATGTTTGCAGTGAACACCTTGTCCTAACTGACCCTGTAAGAAGCTACATATGTACTCAATGGCCTCTTATTCAATCTCCAACTATTACCATTTTTGCTAGTCTGAGAAACAAGGTTCTTATAAGGTTTTTAGATGAGAGGGACATCAACAAGGTGGAATCTCAAAGACCCTGGTTCTTATATGGATATCTCATTGTGCTGAGAAATGTTCCTTCAACTGGTTGGCCAATGAACTACCAAACATCTTCCATTGATGAGCTTATGTGGCTAATCTTGTGCAATGTCCTTAAGGAATGTACAAAATTTGAAGATCTAAAAGCTTTAACCTTCAAATTAGGTAAACTCAGTTATGCTAAGGAACCCTATGGGAACCATCCTCTTAAGAAAAACATCAAGATCTGTGTGCGCATCCCTCTTCAGAAACCATTACCAACTGGAATTCCTCTGGTCACTAGAGGAAAAATTGAACCATTTCTCATAGAGTGTTGATACTTCATGGTCCCAAGATTCTTTTGTACATCGTGCCGTATTATTGATCATAGGGATGATGTTTTTCCAAAGAAAAAACCAAACCAAAGGCCATCCAAGGTGAAGCTAGTCACTCTTCTAATGCTAAGTATTCTCTTCCAAAATTTTCAAGATGGATGCCTCCTCAACCACAAGTTTATACTGCTGAAGTAAATTCTGCTGATACTACTACAATTCCACCTAATCTTCGCATTGATCTTGTGATGGAGACACAAGAATATTTACCAATTCCTATCATGATGGTGAAAGGCAAAGATGCTGCCACAGCTGCTAGTTCTAATATTACTGAAGTTGAAAGTCTTAAAGATAAGCCCACAACAAGAAATCATAAAACTAATGCGTTGAAGATTTATGATGTTGGCCCAGTTCAATCCCATCATGCAACCGACTCTACTAATCCTCTGCAAGTTTCCTTGAATCAATTGGTTAATCATGAAGATAATGCTGCTGCTACTTCTTTGGCGCTCCCTTCACCTTTTGAAAGTCTTAGGCCTATTCGTACCTCTAATTCAGCTAGACGAGTCAAAAACTATGAAAAACCAGCTCAGGAAGTTCAATTACCCATCATTTCTAGATAAAAATTTATCTCATTAGATGCTGATCATGATGCTCTCACCAGCCTCAAGTGCAAGATTAACCCTCGAGATGAATTGAGAAAACATAGTAGAGATGTCAAACCTGCTCTAGCTAGCATTGTGGTTGTTCCTCCCGAAAGTACTATCAATTTGGAACCTGACTATAACAATCTTTTCCCTCCCATTACCAACTTTGGAAACCTTCCCCCCTTTCACCATCAAAACACAACAATCAATACCCATTCCTTGGTTAATCTCTATGGTAGTTTTTCTGAAGCTGTGGGAAATACTTCTTAAAACAATGGTGTTCACAATAACCCTTCTCAGAATGTTGATTCTCCAGGTATGATTGGTGCTCATAACTCTCAAAGGAGTGGTGACTCGGCTAATACTCAACCTAATGAGAGCTCTGATTCCACCAATCAGGTAAATCACTCTAATCCCAACTCCCTGAATGCCTACAGTGAAAATGTGTATGATTTCTCTACCCCTTTTCCGGTTAATAACGTCAATATGTTGGTTTGGAATGTGAGAGGATTTAGGAAAAAAACTGCTAATAAGGAAATGAATATTTTGCTTAGAAATATCAACCAATATATTGTCTTTTTATCTGAAACTAAGATGCAGAAGGATAATGCTGTTAGGAAACTTAAGATTATGGGTTTCCCCTGTACTTTTAATGTTCCATGCATCGGAAGAAGTGGGGTCTTGTTCTGGATTGGAAAAAGGAAATCAACCTTAACATTTTATCCTCCAACTCTAGGGGCATCTATGTTACGACTAGGGATATTATACACTCTAAGACCTGTCATATACATTTCATTTATGGTGAACCAAATAGCAATCTTAGGGAATCCTTCTGGAATAGTCAATGTATGCTAGCTTATTCATCCTCTGATGAACCTTTATTTGTGGTAGGTGATTTTAATGTTTTATTTGAACCTGAAGATAAAAGTGGTGGGGTTGAGGTGAACGATGATGATTTCTTTAATCTAAGAAACTTTTGTGACGTCTTTTCTTTGCATGATCCTGGGTTTTCTGTCCCTAGATTTACTTGGTCTAATATGCAGTCTGATCTTGACCTTATTATTGAGAGACTTGATATGAATCTTATTAACTCTGCGGCTAAATGTTTATTTCCTAAGTTCTGTGTGAATAATATGCCTAGAGATTCCTCTGATCATTGCCCATGCATATAGTTTTCGATTTGGACAATGCTTGGATGCCTAAACCTTTCCATTTTATGGCTATGTGGACTGAAGATCCAACTTGTAGGGATATCATTGCTAACTTGGTCTGCTAATGTTGTGGCTCTCCTGCCTATTAATTGAGAGCTAAGTTAATGAACACTAAGAAGGGCCTTAGAGATTGGAATAAATCCTCATTTGGTAATATTAAAAAAAATATAGCCACCACTAGGGAGGAGTTGTCTACTGTCCAGATCTCCAACCCAGCTGACTCTAACACTTTGTCTAGCATAAAAGCTAGTTTGGCTTATTTATATAGTCTAGAGGAGTAATACTGGAAAGATAAATCCAGAGAAGTATGGCTTATGTAAGGAGATACAAATACTCCCTATTTTCATAGGGTCACCATTTTCATGAGAAAAAGAAATACTATCAGTTGGATTAAGGACTCTACTGGTACCAATCTAACTGATAGAGATAGTATAAGTAGCTCCTTTGTTGGTTATTTTAAAAGTCTTTATTCGTCTCAGCCCAAGCAATATCAGGATGATATTCTCCTTGATCTCCCCATTAAGTTCTCTATAGAGGATAACCATCATCTCAATACCCAGCTTACTGCTGAGGAAATTAAAATTGTTGTTTTCCAAATGGGTGGCAAGAAAGCTACAGGCCCAGATGGCTTCACTGGTATGTTTTACCAAAAGTATTAGGATATTATGGGAGAAGCAGTGATTGAAATGACTCAAATCTATTTCAGAACATGACATATTTCAAAAGATTTCAATCACATCAATATTGCTTTGATCCCAAAAGTTCCCCTTGCCGAATTAGTTTCTCAATATAGACCAATCGGGCTATGCAACTTCATTTATAATTTTTTGTCTAAAACCCTTGCCAATATACTAAAACCTTTTATGGATACTCTTATCTCACAAAATCAAAGTGCTTTTGTCCCTAAAAGAAGTATCTCTAACAACATCCTTCGGGCTCATGAGGTTATTTACTCTAATCATCATAATGGTAAAGAAAGTATAACATCCATTAAACTTGATATGTACAAGGCTTATGATAATATGGAGTAGTCTTTTATTGAAAAAGTTTTAACTAAAATGGGTTTTAATGATCATTGGGTCAAGTTGATTATCCAGTGTTTGTCAGCTATGTCCTACTTTGTCCTCTTGAATAGGGTGCCTTCAGGTCTCATCAACCTGAAAGAGGCCTAAGACAAGGAGATCCCTTGTTTCCTTATCTGTACATAATCTGATCTGAGGCCTTGTTTTCCTAAATAGACTCTTTAACAAGAAAGGGTCTTGTAGAAGGAATAAGGATTTGTAAAGATGCCCCTAATATTACTCATCTTTTGTTTGTTGATGATTCCCTTCTGTTTTCTAAAACTAATGTGAAAGATTTTGAAACGATTGAAGTATTTAAATAAGTATTGTCTTGCCTCTGGTCAGGAAATTAATTTTGACAAATATGGAATTTTGTTCAGTAAAAAGATGCCAGAATCTTTAATGAGTTAATTATCTGATATTTTGAATATAATTTCTAGAGACTTGGGTGAAAGTATCTGGGTACTCCCAGTGCTTTTAAATCTTCCAAAATCCAAACCCACATGGGCATTCTCCAATCTGTGGATGCTAGGATCTCTTCTTGGTTTCATAAACTCCTCTCGCAGGCAGCTAGAACCTCCCTTGTTAGACATGTTGGTCAGGCTATTCCTCTCTATCAAATGGGAGCTTTCCTAATTCCTAAATATCTTTGAAAAAAGATGGATTCCCATTTGTGTCAGTTTTGGCGGGGAGAAACCTTAAATCCTAAGGATAGAAAACTACACCTTTTAGGTTGGGATTGTTTATGTTCCCTAAAGTATGAAGGAGGTCTTGGATTCAGAAAAGCTGAATTGAATAGTTTTTCCATGATTGCTAGAAATGCTTGGAACCTTATTGAGAATCCTGACTGTTTACTTGTTGTTTCCTTGAAAGCTAAGTACTTCCCTATAACTAATTTTCTGAATGCTAAATGCTCTGGTAACTGTTTTTGGACCTGGAAATGTCTTTATACCATCAAAGATATTATCAAACCCTTTATATCCTGGATTCTGGGTAATGGTAAGTTTATTGACCCTTGGTGTGATAAGTGGATCCCAAGTCTGGGATCTACCACCCTTAATCCCTTGACTCCTCCTGATCCCAATGTTAAGTTTTCTTATTTTATTAATCAGGAGTCTAGAACTTGGAATGTTAGTAGACTCAATAATCATTTTTATAATGCTTATGTTAAGAAGATTATCACCATTTCCTTAAGCCAGTGTTTCACTTCTGACAGGAGGGCTTGGGAACTTTCTAAGACTGGTTGATTTTCCTCTAAATCTGCCTACATGGGGCTCAGAGGGTTCGACCTTCCCCATGTAGTAATCTTTGGAAGTGTATCTGGAAGTTAAAGGTCCCTCATAGAGTTCAATTATTTGTTTGGAAAGCGGATAAAAATGCTTTGCCTGCTAGATCTGTGCTTCATAATAGAATGCCTATGCTGTCTTTGAATTGTCCCAGATGTGATGTTAATCATGAGTCCATTATGCATGCTCTAGTCCTTTGTTCCTTTGCTAGTCAAGTTTGGTTTCTGTCTAATCTTTTTGCTAATACTGCTAGCTTTTTGGATAAGTCTATGATTGACTGGATTTGCTTCTGGTTGATTGATCTTGTTACCAAATTGCCTGATGACCTTTATGATTTCTTTGTTACTATTCCCTTGTCCCTTTGGAGTATCTGAAACAATTTGATTTTTAATTCTAAGAAGGAAACACACCAGACTGTCATTCGTAGAGCTAAAGCTATGCTTATTGTTAGAGTTCCCACCTTACAAATCCCTGCTAGCATAGTTATTCCTATTCATGATACGTGGATTCCCCCACCAGTTAGATGGATTAAATGTAATACAGATGGTGGCTTTGATGACTTAACTCTGGCAAATGGTGCAAAATATGTGATGAGAGATTCATGGAAGAAAGTTTCTTTTTGCGCCTCAATATATTTTGATGTGGATTCGGCTGAAGAATCTGAAGCTCGTGCAGTTTGGGATGCCCTTAAGAAAGCAGTTGAGATGAAGATTACCTATGTAATTGTTGAGAGTGATGCCAAAATTCTGATGGATCAATTCTCTCAGAGGAAATTTGACGGAAATTTAAGAACTGATGCTATCTTCAACGATATTAGTTATTTTGCTTCCCTTTTAGCTGTTTGCACATTTTATTTTCAGCCGCGGACTTGTGATTCAGTTGTTCATACTTTATCCCATTGGGAAAAAGTTAACTTTTTTTCTATGTTCTATTATGTTCCTCCTATTTGGCTCAAACCAATAATTGAGGCTGACTATTACCCTTGTTGAAGGCCTTCGTCTATTAAAAAAAAAACTCTAAATGAGTGATGTAGTTTTTGATGACGCGGGACGTATACGTATTTTAAGTTATTAGTATAAAATAAGTAAATTATTCTACGTGATTAAACTTAATTACCTTTTTCACATATTCTACTTAATTAAATTTAATTACCTTTTGACAGCAAGCAAGTGACATGTTTATACATGGGTGCTACTATATATTGTACACTAAGGCTTAAATCGTGCCGTAACGACACGAGAATTAATTTTAGTTGAAAAGTAACTCCTGAACCTCATATATTCTTAATTTTCTTAAGTAAGTTTACCTTTGTGTTTTAAAGTCGCAAAAATAATATACACTATTTCATTATGCAACAAATAATTAAGTAGTATCTAATTAACTTAATTTATTGTAAAAATTAAGTAGCCAACATTATACATAATCCAACACACTATTTAACAAACTGTCTGTTAACCTACGGTATGTTATCTGTATTATTAGCAAATTTTTCACCCCTCTATTTAAACTTTTATTATATGGTCACCTTTTTCAATCACAACGGATAGTTTTTTGGGTTTATTTTAGTTTTCTTCATGTTCGTTGTATACCTATAACGTAGTATTTCCATTTCATATTGTAACTCCATTGTTAGTCTTATATTAAACCGACGATATCTTTGAATTTTGTCGTTATAATTACTCAACATCAGCAAATAATCAAGATTGATAATCTAGCTAAAAGAAAATTGACACAAACAATCCTAATGCCCCAAGAGCATATTTCAAACACAGTTTTAACACATGTTGAGGAAACAGAAAAGGCATGCAGTTAGAGAAACAGAGAAATGTTTGAAACATGTAAAGGTGTCCTACGCACCTTTAACATCATATGCAAATGATTAGTCTATTCTCTCCATCTAGTCTTCTTTTTATTCACTAAAACCAAGTACCCTCAGGAGGTTGGACCAATTTTCGATTGCCTGGGGATGAAATCTCCTTCTTCAGTGGTGTCAGTATGGTCTCTATTATATAATGTCTCTGCCAATTTGACAACATCCCAAACTTCTTCGGTTTTACCTGCAGAAATTGCTGCAAGATCAACAATAGAAATAAAAACGAAAGAAAATCGTTGGCCTAACCGAAAATATACTTAGATGTGTAAATAAGGTAATGGCGGTTTACTGTGAGATGGATGTATTGACCACTCCGAAAAAATGAATGAATGAAAAAGAAAATTCACTGGAGAGAGAAAAAGGAAGAGAGAGAGAATGTACCACTTCAGTCTCGTGATTCACATAATTCATGTTGATCAGTGAATGGAAACGTACAATTGGATTGTTATAGGTTTTTCTGGATAATCTTTGTCGTATAATAGCTTCAGCTAATGAATGAGTCCTTCATGCACAAACTGAAAAAGAAAATTTTGTACTCGTGTGTCAAATACTGATCAGGGATATAATGTGGGTACAAAACACCCAATGGTCAATCACACTGGATAGTTTAAGAATCACAAAACATCCAATAATAAATCATAACCGGATAAAATATTTAATAACTATTGTGCTAGAATAATCTGCAGCTTCAGAAGTTCATTTCTAACATGGAAAGCAATAAAGAAATGAAAGAAGATGAAAACAAATATTTGGTGATAGTATGACATATATAATTAATATGATAATGACAAAAATCTAGAAAGAATAAATAGAATGATAAGAGAATAGATGCAGGCAGAATACTGAAGAAAGTTAACAAGAACAAAGATAACTATAGCTTACATTATTTGGACCAATTATGGTACCCCTTGAAGAATGCATGTATATGTAATCTCCGTTGTCCATTCCGTAACTAACTGTGCCATCTCCAATACCCTTCTCACCATGTTCAAGTTCCTCCAGCAATCTGAATATTCTAGGGACTAAATGACAACAAAAAGAAAGGAAAAAAATATACTACGTTAGCAGTCTGTATTGGTAAGGTAAATTACAGTGGAAATGTCAGATGTATTACCCTAAAGAGGTTTTCAAGCAAAGAAAAAACCCTGATTGGTAAGGTAAATTGCATTGAAAAACCTCTCGGTTAGGATTCTCAAAATTTACTTGATTATTTCAAGAAGATGCAGGTTGAGAACCCTTGTTTATTTTACGACATACAACTTGATGATGATTGCCGTTTGAGCAATGCATTTTGAGAGGATTCAAGGTCGAGAATTGCTTATAGTCATTTTAGGGACTCAGTTACCTTTCACACTATGTTTATACTATCTTGATTAATGGTGGCTTGTCTCTCAGTATGTCCTGTAGCACAATTCAAGAAACAGACGCCATTAGAAATCATCAAATCTTACATTTTCCTTTTATCGCAAACTTTCTCACATCTTTCAACATCAATCTACATGGAATATTTTGCTGAATGGTGTACGAATTGAATCAAACAGTTGATATACATATTAAGACCTTATATAACTCAAATCAACTAAAATTATTGACATACTGAAACCGATACACACCTAAGCAGATTCAAAGTTGCAGCAGATCGATAGTAAGCCCTAATCAATCTTTGGGGATCAGGGGTTCTTGATTTCGTATCAAAAGCATCACCATTAATATTATCTCTTTTACAACTTGTTAATTTCACTCCATGTTTTTTCCCCATATTATATGATCTGGGTTTTGCAAATTGACCTGCCATTTTTCCTACCTATAAACAAATCAAAATAAAAATTCTCCTTCATTAGTTAATCAAAATAAAAAAATTCAAAACCCCCACAGTTCTAAATCAAAAATTAAACAAACCCCAGCTTCGACAATTTCAACATATACTCAGGAGTAGCCATTAGCATGTTGACATTGATCCATCTATGAGTAATAGAAGGAGAAGGAGAAAGCATGGCATGGCTGAGCATGCAGTATAAGGGTTGAAAGAAGGAAATGCATATGTTCTGACGAGAAGGCAAGCATGCATGAGGGATTCAATTGTTAGGAAAGTGTTTTTTGCATAGAAGTATATGCATTTGTTTTAGGGTGAAAACAAATGTACTATAAAGAGTACTTTCAGTAGGTTTGAGAGGTCAAAATCGAACATGACAAGCCTAAACCAAGAAATGACCGTTCAAGTCCTGCTTCGATCACAAAGCTGGATATGATGGGTTGATCTTAGGGGAGGGAAGCAAAGAAGGTTGAGAAATCACGAGTGTGAGGAAAAATAGTATGTAGATTAAGAATGTATTGTCTTTGTGATAAATATATGTTTTTTCCAGTCTCGAATAGATTGAATCATTCATTTATAGTCTTAGAGGAGACACACTGATTTCTCTTAAGTGGTGGAAGTTAGGAAGAGGTGGAGGAGTGACGATTGTGGAGATTGTAGTGGAGTCGTGTCCGAAAAATAAGGAAGACTTGTCTGACCAATACTATTCGTCTTTTCAACTGCTCTGTAACCGTCCCAGTACTTGTTACCTTCTTGTTTATGTATGTGTTTCCAGAACATACGATGTCGTAGACCCCCAGACCAATACCCCAATGAGAATCCCCTGTGGTTTATTTAATATCTCGTGGAAATAGTGGAGTCGTAGACTACCACTTTGTTTTGATTAGGTCAATTCGATAACTTGCTAAGTCAGTGAGGCAAGTCGCAACTCACTAAATTGATAATTAGACTGATCAATGTCGAGTTTGGTAAGTTTAATATTCATGTAATATCTTAAGAGTAACATGGCGTAATTTTAATGACCATATATCATCTTAGAAGTGACATGGCATACATCTGGAAGTTTTCGAAGCTAATATTGAGCGAAAGTTCCCAAGGACCAGTCGTGGCGCACTCGAGAATTCATGCAAGAAAAGGCTTGATTATGATCCATATAGGGTGGGCACTGGCATTAGGCCAGCACAGAAGTAGTGGCACGTCCCTAGGACGCGTCTTAGAAGGTTGGCGCTATCCTGGGATAGCGCCAAGAGAAGGATGCCGCTAACACTAGGCCAGCGCCAGAAGCTAGTGACGCATCCCTAAGGACGCGTCCAAAATGCAGCTGGCCAAAGAAGATGGCGCGTCCCTAGGGACGTACCTTGGATGAAGCTGGCGCCGATGAGTAATGACGCGTCCATGTGTAGAATGCTAGAGTGGCATATATTTAAGGGCAGAACGTCGAATCGTGATGTGTTCTTTGCGAACAGGGAACTAAGCTGGAATGCATCTATGAAGATCATACATTAGCTACTCACAGAATATGCGTATAGCAGTAAATTGATGTTGTTTAAATAAGAATTTGAATATCGACATTGGATATAGAACAAGCTCTAGGAATAACACTAGAGAAGACATTGGATACATGTATAACAAGCTCTACAGATAGCACTAGAGAAGACAGTTGATCCAAAACAAACTCTAGGAATAGCACTAGAGAAGACTCAAGTTGCTCTATACAAGTTGGCAATCCATCTCAAAGCTTGGGATTTATTATGTAGAGATTATAAAATATCTGTGAGTATTGCAGCAAACACCAGTATTATTCTAAGAATTTCATACATAGATGGATATTGAGTCATATAGTAACCATGATTACATATATATGTATATATAAATATTGTATATATTAGAGAGATTACATGATCAATATAGAACGCATGTAGTTATTTGTAGAGACTGTATTCTTAATTCTCCTACGGAATATAAGTAGAAATACAATGTTTCATTTTTTGATAGGGCGTCTGAAATATGCGCCGATACTTCTATGTTTCTGCTGCTTGGAAGAGGGTGATTTTACAATTCTAGCTCTTGTCAAAAATCCACCATCTACAACACTGATGCGCTTTTCGAAGTTCTTGTGTCAAAAAAAAAACATTTAAAAATAGAGCTTACTGCACTATCCATGTTGTTATCGCTCTTAATATTCTATACACACACTTTCGGAAAAGATCAAGGATATGCAAATACAACCACATATTTGTGAATTCATAACTCATGATGCAGTCAAGTTGGCTCTTTACATCTAAATAATACAACTTGTTCTCAGGTATATAATGGAGATGAAAAGATGAGCGATGCAGACATTAGGAAAGAATGAAACCAAGTAGATTTACCTAGATGTACAAATTACATTAGACAAATTTTCCACCCTGTTTAGGCCATACTGTAAATAGGAGAAGATCAATAAGTTAGTATAATAGCTAATATCATGTTATTTACTGTAACTACAAGTATACTTTAAGCATATAGGCCGCTCCTGAGACTATGAAATAGTTTTAAATGAGCATATATGGTTTCTTGGCAATGCAGTGCATTAGATATTCAGCAAGAATAAAACAACAGTAGTAAATCAAATTCTATCTTCTTATCTTGAGTCTATAATGTATGAAAAAGTTACCATACTACTAGAAAAAGGACATAAAATCCTACAAAGATGATGAAATGTAATGCCAACAATATCAAAAAGGAAGGTATAATTCAAGCAAATGAATAACTCTAAAATTTTCAAATTAATAGAAATAAACCATAATATTTATTTAAAGAAGGACTTACGGATACACCTCATTTGCGGTACATGTCCTTCGTCGTTTTCTGGCATCAACAACCTTAATCTTCTTGCCATACAATAGCACGTATAACTGACCATGACTGAATACCAGTGTTCTTAAATCGATTCCCACGAATTTTACGACCCTTGAAAAAAAAAATTAAAAACATGATAGAAACTATTAAACTGAATTGGTATGAAGGATGCACTATCAAGTACAATAAGATGTACGAATTTTGCTGAGAAATGAACTTCTGGAAAAAATATCCGGATTGTGAGTCATCAAAGTATGAAGCATTGAGTTGACTCGTTATGTATTACTTGTTGTAGTGCATTTTGTGATCAAGATGAGGTATAAAATGGCTTCCCGAGGAAGGAGACCTGAGATTATGAAGTGAAAGATATGAGAGTGAGTACCCTTCATTACTCCCAAATATTACTCGACCATTCGATCCTGATGTTCTCTGCTAATTTATGTTGTCTCTAAAAGTGGCAACAACTGGCTTTCTTCCTCCTCAAAATGTTCTTCACAATGATCCTAACAGAATTGAGAACAAAACAGTTAATAATCAACACTGCAAACCACCAATGTAGATGTATTAATCCACACCTCATTAGGTACTATATGACCAAGAGTTTCAAGTCCTGAAATCTTCTATCAATCAAATTATAATACTACCTCCGTTTTTGAAAAAAAAGATACTATCACTTTTTCATTTTAGCGTAAAAATAGGCCAAATTAAAAAAGTAATAGTATCTCTTTCAAGTTTCTATACATATAACATTCAAATCTCACCTATTTTTATATATTATATGAATACAAACCTCTTAAAATTCTTTATCTCCATCGCCTATTCCCTTCGATTCAAAGATTTGTAACCCACCGGAAGAAGAAACGCCTTCTTTCCATGCACAGTATATCACTGAACCTGATGCATACCTCGTCTATCATATTAAGCCCAACATATTGCAAAGGTGAGGGATCAACAGAAGTTTCCTCCATGTGTACATGTTCAAAATAAGATTGTGTCTCTAGTACCTTGTCTATAGAGTTGTTGGAACCGTTACCTCCTTCAACTTGTTGGGTCGTAAATTACTTTTGGTAGAAGAGGTCTTGCCAAGAATAACCTGTTATTAAAAAATTTGTATCACTAATCTTTATGGTGATATTTGCAGTGTTTGTGAGTGAGTGTTCATTTCAAATATCCGTTTTCAAGACCATCCACGCCTCCATAAAGAATGATATATTAGGAGGAGTCGAATTAAACATTTAATTGCAAATCAAAAGATACAGATTTGGGAGGTTACAAACTAACATATGGTACTGAATTCACTTGGAAGTTTAAGATGAATTTTATTGGTACGACAATATATTGGTGTAAAATGTGGTGACCTGATGTAGATGGAAATTACGTCGAAGGTAGATATGACGTCCTCTATAGAAAGTGCATAGAAGCACTAATTCAAATTGATAAGAATAAAAGAGCTCACCATGTGCGATGGTAGGTGTTGAGGTCTGTAATGACAGTAATAAAGATAACCTTCTTGTGAAAGCCCTACCTTTTAAGCATCCATACACGAAAATGTTGCTTAAGGGGATGCACATTAATGATGACATCTAGTTTTCATTCAATCAAACCTGTCTCGCTTCCGATTTGTTATCCAAGCGTTCTGCATTCATGAAAAGACCCGTACTTGATTCCCAAGATAATTTGATGTTAAATGACTGAAAATGAAAGCATTATAGGAACTACTAGAAGGAAAACAAAGGGATTCTCTTTTATAAATATTCAGAAGAGTGACTTTGTTTAGGTGTTTTTATGTATGAATTGTTAAAATAGAATTGACATATTCTGGAACTGAATGTTAACTTGAAACACTGACACTGTAATGTATTTGGACCAACATATATAAAAGAACTGAGAGACATACCAGTCTGGTCATGCTATCAAATTTTTTGATAACATCGGTAAACTTCTGAACATCTTCATCATCAACTGAAGTAGCCAAGTCCTGACATATAACCAAATATTTTTTCTATTTTAGCAGGAAATTTATTTTGATCCAAATGGAATAAATACGAAATGAGAATATCAAACTGCCAAAATCAACAATGGGCCAAGTATCATAAAATGTTAAAAGATATGGCACTTAAATAAGCACAAAGTGGATCATATAAACCTAAAAAGGCAGAGATGCATGCCACCTATAGTTCTGTTGAGCTAATCCATCTTTTACAATTTAAAGATAAGATCATCTTAAATCGGAACTTGCCACCACTCAATGAAGACAAAAAAATGAGGAACAAACGTCACAAGCAACCACTAACAACCAAAAAATTTATATCACGTGTTCCTAAAAAAGTTGGATCCAACTCCTGGGGAAACAAATACACAATCTGCTTAGATCGAGATTTATGGAAAGGTGAAATTCAGATGCAGAAACATAGATATATTAGACCTTATAGCGCTCTAAAGCAATAAAGTAAATATAGTTGATCAATATCATTGTGATCCACGATTTATGTATGCCACAATTGGAGTAATGGTGACTGTGGATCCCTCCAACGGATAATCCGGACCATTTTGTGCGTTGTATAATGATAACCCTTAAAAAAATTAATCATGACCACTTTTTACACATTCCTTAGACAGATCCCATCCCTCCTTTACCCCTAAAAACATATCCTAACCACTCTTTATATATTCCCAAATCAAATTTTGGCCATCCTTTATACCTACTCTTTGTTTTATATTTTTGATGTGCGTAATTTCATCATATTACAAGTTGTATTTATATGTTTATAATTTTAGCAGAGTACAAGTCGTATTTATATGCTCAAGTTGGGAAAACACGAGCTTTATTCATACAATCATGGTTGGCCGAGAAGGCATGCACAAAATGCTTTGCATTGAGCCACATTGGCAATTTGTTTATAGTGAAGTATAAAGTACGAACACATGATAATGTTAATAATAATTCTTTTTGAAAAAAATTGTGGTGTTTTAGTCCTTTGAGGTTTACTAATTAAATACTACAAAACTAAACAAAAATATCAAATTTATACAAAATAAAAAACTAAATAATTATAAATTTAGATGTATATTTAGTCGTGTTTACACAATCATCAGTAATGCAGGTCCGACTTGTAAATAAAGAAAAACGGCTCCGGCTGTTTGAATTCGATTGTTGTCGAACATGTAGACATTATCTTCTGCTTCCATTAATTACATTATTTTACGGAGTCTTCATCCTGTAAATATGTCATAGAAAAGGATGTGAGTAGAACTTCATGAGCCGATCTAGATCCGTCGTACTTCTCATTTCCGATGTCAAGGGTGACGACCAAAGGGTTGAAATGTGGCTTTTCCATAAACTTGAAATGGATTCCTGGAAAAACAATAAGGACAGAGCTGTTGATAATAAATAGTCCATCACATGTGCGATGCAAGGGTCTGTTTCTTACAATTTTTTAATAAACCTCGTTTAAGTTACACCAATAGAAAAACATGGATAAAATATAATCTTAAAAATTTATTTATCTTGTAATCTTACTTAAACATATTTATATGTATATTATTAAGTTCCAAGTAGAGTAGCATATTAATAGGAATAAAATTTGGATATCTATAATTATGGACTCAAAATCCCTTTTGGTTGTGCACCTTCGGTCCAAAATTAAACATATTGTTAAAAATTGAAAAAAAAACTACAAAAACTCGAATATATGTTGAATATGTTTCATAAAAAATCAAATAGATCTACTTCCAACAAAAAACAACCTACATTATAGCAAAAAATATAAAAGAAAAATTCTAAATTCTATTCATTAATCTCATCACTGTAGGTTACTGTTTAGCGAACAATACGATCGATTAATCCGGAATTATCAAAAATATGTTGGCACACCATGGTTTTGGTATACCCATCTGGTAAATCATTCTTGTTGATGACGGTAATTTTTAATTTTGATGGTCCACACAGTGTATTTGAAATGCTAACATACATTGGATGTTCATTTTTTTCAAAAGCTCTCTATCTTAAGTAGAACCTGCATTCTGTAAGTCATGTGTATAGCTTTCATCTATTTGCATTGCAAAGCAAATTTTCATTGGAAATCGATATATAGTGATTGGTATTGCATCCCTCGAGTTTATAACTTTCTGCCCTATTACTACCTTCTTCCCAACAGCAGTCCCAGTCAGTAAATCTGCAACAATTTTATGTTCTCCTAGCCATGTTATGATTAATCTTGTGCCCTCAACAATGTGTTATCCCATGTTCAATGAATTTAAGAGAATAATAGGTAAAAAACGTTCAATCGCAGTTCATGACTCGGCATGTACGTATTTTCAACCTTGTTCAGAAATTATTTAGGATACAACATCACTACTTTATTGTAATTTCGAGTAGCAAAAGATATATAATCTTTGCTTAGGAATACATGTTCTTCTCCGAAAAATAGGCTGCCATGTGCCTATATATTTCATTAACTTTATCAACATCAAGGGTTAAAATACATGTAAGAGCGAGATAAGATTTTCTGAACCTGTTTTTTAGGAAATTTTTATATGAGACAACGATTATTGCATTGAAAAACTCATTCTTAGTTGATAGAAATAGACGATTCTTTGTCCGAGTAACAGTTGTTGCATGAGCTTCTCCATTAATGTAGCTGAAAAGATTTCTCAAATACCGATTATCCGCCATATCTGTGGTTCAATAAATAGTACATACATTAATATGAAGTTAAAATAAAATATGTCCATCATATAACTATGCATTATATGCCATCGATATGTTTAAATCACACCAAAAGAAGATAAATCGTAAAAGATAACTAACCCTGTGATGCACTCTAATTTTCCGCTATACCTGTGGTTTAACAAACAATACATACATTAATACAAAATTTAAAACACAATATATTCGTCATATAATTGTGGATTCTATGTTATTAATATTACTAAATAACACCAGAGGAAGATAAATCTTAGAAGATTATTAACCTTGTGTTGCACTCTGAGAACAAATCTCAGTTAGGATTATATCAATTGGAAAAGATTGGGAAAAATATAATTCTGGAAATTTATTTATTTTGTTACCTTATTTGAATAAAATATGTATTTACATTAAGTTTTAAATAGAATAGTGTGATGATACGAATAAAATTTTAAGATACATAAATTTGGACTCCAAATTTTGTTGTGCACCTTTGCTCCAAACTCGAAAATATTATTAAAAAAAATGAAATAAAAATTACAAAAACTTGAATATAAATTTAATTTATTTGATAAAAATTCAAACATATTTACTCGATCATAAGAAAAACAACCTAAGTTACAGCAAAATAATAAAAGAAAAACTCTAGATTTCTATTTACCAATCTCATTCTTATATGTCACTATTTGGCGAACAATATGGTATATAAATATGAAATTTTCTGAAATGAGTTGACGCATAATGGTTTTGGTATAACCATCTGGTAAATCATTCTTCTTGATGGTCTATACGGTGTATTTGAAATGCCAATATACATTGGATTTTCATCTTCATCGAAAGCTCATGATCATAAGTAGAACCCAGCATTGTGTAACCATGTGACCAGCTCTCGTCCATTTGCATTGCAAAACAAATTTTCATTGGAAATTGATATTAGTAATTGGTATTGTATCCCTTGATTTCATCATTTTCCTCTCTATTATTACCTTCTCCAAACAACAACCCCATTTAGTACATCTGCACCAATTTCATTTTCAATCACAGCTCATGCTCGGCATGTACGTATTTTCAACCTTGTTTATAATTTCTTTAGGATACAACTGCACTGCTTCATTATAATTTTGAGTAGCAAAGGATATATGGTCTTTTCTTAAGAATCATGTTCCTCTTCAGGAATCAGAGATTCCATGCGCATATTTATCTCATAAACTTTATCAACATCAAGGGTTAGATTACCTGTATGAGCGAGGTATGATTTTCTTAACCAACTTCTTAGGAAATAATTCCATATGAGACATCGATTACTGCATTTAGAAACTCATTCTCAGTAATAAAAATATATGGATCTTTGTCTGATTAATAGTTGATGCATGAGCTTATCCATTAATGTAGTTGGAAAGATTCCTCAAGTACTGATTATCCATCATGCATGTGGTTCAATAAACATTACATACATTAATACGAAATTAACAACACAATATGTTCATCATATGACTATGTATTCTATGCCATCTATATGACTAAATCACACCAAAGGAAGATATATAAATCGTAAACGATAACTAAACTTGTGTTGCACTCCGATTTTCTTCCATACCCGTGGTTCAATAAACAATATATACATTATCACTAAATTTAAAACACAACATATTCATCATATGACTATACAGTCCATGCCATCGATATGATTAAATCACACCAAAGAAAGATAATTCATAAAAGATAACTAACATGGTGTTGCACTTTGATTTTCTTCCACACCCGTGGTTCAATAAACAACACATCATACATTAACACTAAATTTAAAACACCACATATTCATCATATAACTATGGATTCTATACCATCAATATGATTAAATCACACCAAAATAAGATAAATCTCAAAAGGCAACTAACCTCGTGTTGCAATCTGAAAACGAAATTGCATACTTTGCAAGGAACTAATGTCTGCAATACATTAATTATTTCCTCTATATATATAAATTTGAAGCAGTGATTAAATATGGTTAATTCTATACATGGAATTCTTAGTTATAACCCAATACATGTAAATTTGGCATAACTTATAAGATCCAGGTACATGATGCGTCGGAAAACCGACTTTGTTTTAACGCAAGCTCACAATGCGAAAGATGTAAACAATAGCAAATACGGTTCATTCCCTCGAGGAGTGTGAATCACTTCTACTAACTAATACTAGTAGCTTTCCTGTCAAGAAAATTAATAAATATATTTTTTTAGATTTTTAAAATAAAGAATTAAGCTAAGAATGAATTAAAGCAATTTAATAAAGATTGAAATCAAGAGAAGCAAAAGTGTTAAGGTTTCGGGAATCCGTTTTAGATTAGGGTTTACTTGTGTTCATCAAAAAGTGTATCAATTTTATTCATGTAAAATAGAAAATCTAGCTACTCATACACATAAGATATTTCGTTTAAGAATCATTAATAAGAATTTTCAAAATAAATTGTTTGTTCTCAACCTAAAGTAGAATTTCAAAGGACTAGGTATACATGGCATAAATAGTCAAAGAACATTCATAAATCAATTCAAAACAAGGTTTCAACGAGTTCTTTTACTAATCAAACAATGAATTATACGTAGCATAGAACATGAAAAATCATCGAGAAAGATAAAACATTAAAAGAGAAACAAAACATTAACATTAAGATTTAGTAGTTGAAAACCCTAGTTTTGAAACACAAAAAAAATTAGTACTATAAGTTCATCCTTTCTTCCTAACAAAAGATTTAGCTGGACATAACTTTTTAAAAAACATAAATAATATTAAAGAAAACAGAAGCTAAACCTAGGTTTTTAGTGTTCCTAGGTGTGTAAAACTGGGCGTGAGAAAGTTTGTAAAAGTATATCTCCAACCTATCTATTTGTTACCTATTTATTATAAAACTGAGTTATAACTCCTAAAATAACGCCATTTTTTATGTGGACCCCACAAATTACCACCGAAGTCCAGCCCAATCTATTTTCTCACGCTTTGCCAAGTCAGACCATAACTTCCTAATTCCGGTCACTACTAGGTCTAATTTTCTGTCCGGCAATCCTCCTAAGAAAACTCAGACTACTCCATTCAAACCAAAATCGAAATACTCGAGAACCCATCTCAAACCATTCATCCAATTAAGCCAAGCATTTCAACGGTGAGGCATTCTATCGAGCACTTCACGTACATTTCTGGTAGTGTAATTTGGCATGTATTGATGGTGTTATTGCAATCATTCACTCCTTACCTGCAATATCATTCAATCAACACATTCAATCAATCAAACCCCGTTATCACCACACTCACGAGCCATTGCCTTGTTTTTCGAATTCCCATATTACTCCCTATGCTCTATTAACAATATAAACCCATTTCTCATCTCGAACCACTTCACGACAATTTGAATCCAACTCAGAATCGAAACCATACTCTGCCAACAATTAAATCCCATATCAAACCCATTATCTTGCTTCTCATTTTCTGAAACTCATGGCAGAATCTCACCTTATTCTCGGCAGTAAAATACAAAACCCAACTCTCTTCTTTGACTCATTCTTCCCTGTTTTGTGTCTCGACCATGGAAGCAGTCAATCTTCACTTGATTCCACAATCGTCCGAACCCATCTTCCATAATCTGTTTCAACATATTCAAACACACCCATCACTTCAAATTCTCACATCAACCAACACCACCACAATCTCACAAATTTACCAAATAATTTACACCTTCTATATCTAATCTTGAACTCAACTGTCAGAACCCAACTACGAACTCAATCTTGTCTCATCTGACCCATCAATCTCAACTCGTTTCTTCTTCCTTTTCTCATTTCTTTGGATGGCGGCTGCTAGTTTAGAAATTAGTAGAATTTGTATTTCTTTTACAAGGAACAAAATATCATTTGAAGCTTTAAACATTCCAAAAGCAAATTGTGGTGAGAGATAAGCCACGTCCCACTTATAGCCCCACATGAGCTTCACATGCTTGGCATATTTCCCTCTCCATATGATGTCGTGAACTGGCAAGGTGATGCTTTTCATCGCAAACGCTAGTTTAGCACGTAATCTAGCCATTTTTTCTTCCGGTGATCGGATTTACTTGGAAGTCCTACAAAATATCAAAACAATAATATTAGAGAAATAAAGAGCCTTAACTAGTATAAATATGGGTATAGAATATCGCATTTACGTGCTTATCAAATACCCCCACATTTAGATTTTCTAATCCTCGAGCAAAACAAGCTAAACTAATTCTAAATTAAACTAAACTAAATTAAAATATACAACTACTCTTTTTCGTTGAGGATATGGTTACATTTAGCATGTGTAACAAGCTTTTAAACTCATAGGTATCCCTAGTAGACGAGTTATAGTCTCGTGAGGGTTTACAAGAGATTTACCCACAAAACCTACTCCAACTTCCAAATACTTCAAAACATATACATCCAAAGAGCTAAGAGGACATAAAGTTTCTGCACACTAATAATAAGAAGTTAGATGTATCAAAGAACACTACTCTCACGCTTTACTCTTGAGTTAGGAGAAAAACGCCATATGAAAGAATTCAGGTTCGATAACGACCGAATGTTTCTGCCTCACCAATAGGGCTTTATGAATTTGACACCCAAAAGACGCACTTTATGGTTCTCATGTGTGCAGGCAGGAATGAAGATGGAAAACCTGCACACGTTGAATGGTGGGAAGGAAAAACAACCTTCTGAAATATATGAAGATGTTATTCCATAAAGATGTGGGACGAAAAAGAACATTTTTTTTTCTTTTTCTAGTGACCTCTAAGAAAGGAAATCAACCACTATGCAAGGATGGGAATGCTTACTTACCTTCTCACCCGATTCACAATCAGCACCACTCTCACAGCATCTCATATAAATGTCTTTGGTCTTCGACTTCAACTGTGGATGATGAACCCTTGAACTTCGTAGAAATCTGATAATTTCTATAGATTTCTTCTTCCCCACGACCTTATTGAATGAATACAAAAGGAAATATACGCTAAAGTAATAATAATTATTCTTTTTCCTTTTTTTTTTGAAAGAATGCATATCTTGAAAAATAAAATGAAATTAATATGGCCGTGGGATAAGGACTTTACTGCTTGATTCTTCACAACTTGTGTTGTCTCGATATCATGAACTTCACTAACTCTTAACTTTTGATTTCTTTCGCTTTTGTATATAAGCAACAAATATATATATTTCTTCTCATTGTATTGTTGCTTTTCTTGAATATAAAATTTACTCTTTCTTGTACTGTTGCTTGTAAACCTTGAACGTCTTCAACTTTCCTTCAAATTTGGAATGTTCCGCTTGTTGATGATGATATGTTTCTATGAACCTGTTCTTGTTGAGAGAATGGTGCCAACTGAGAACAAGACTACAAGATAAAGTTATCAATTCTGATGACACCCTCGTAATTGATAGAAATAGCACTCAAGAGATCAAAAAGTAGTGTTGAAATTGGTGCGAAGTTGGGTAGCTCATCATTCTACCCGGAATTTGCGCAGTTGAAACACTCCAAACGAACAATTGAAGATTTGGTGCCTCACTAAGGGTATTGAATGATCAGCTTCTCTAATAGTGAACTCGCCACGGACGGTTTAAGTCCTTTTTTGTCGGCATTACCTCTTAACAACTAAGAAACCCGAATATAGTTCTCTAATAATTCTAAGTTCAGTTATTTCGGTAAGACTCCGTATGTAAACGTAGCTAGAAGTATACTAAGTGACTCTAAAATATCTATAAGTTGGAGGTTCCATGCAAATAACTACAAGAAAGTTAAAAAAAAATTGTCTAAAAAGTGAATAATTAAGAATCATATATGCTTTACACTCCCCCACACTTAAACTTTACATTTTCCTCAATGTAAACTGAATCATCCAATGTAAAATCAAGGTGGGAATCCTTTAATGATATGAAACAAGCAATCAAAAACTAAAAAGATAAGGTGAAGGAAACAAATCTGATGGGTTGACTCCCATGAAGCAAATGATACTTGTTTCCCTGGTTACGCCGCAGTTAATCTCAAACAAAATGATAATGGTACCAAAAAGTCAGTTGTCAAGCATAAATAAAAAGTCTGAAAAGTTGGGGATCATCCCAATATATGAGCCTTGCTACAAATATGAACCTGCAAACACTAGATTGATTAATACCAATAAATCTAAATAAAGTGAATTCAACAGGTTCGAAAGAGAAAACTTCCGACTTTTACACTCATTCATAGTAACACAAAGTAAATAAAACTCGTGGATTACAAGTAAAGATTGTTGAAATATTTCAACACTTGTTGTGTACCCTAAATCAGGTTCTAAGTCCGAAGAAATAACTTCCATGGTTGTGTTACTTCCATCAACCGTTTGAAGATGCAATGCATTGACAATGTCAATAAGCATCGGATCATCGGAATTTGCAAATTGAGCTAAATAAACATCTAGTGGTTTAATTTCAGCAAAATCAATAGTTTGGCCAATATCAATTTGCTCATCTTTCATACAAGCATTTATAAGAGCACTAGATGGATTAGTGAACCAATCTTTCAAAACAACATCAATTTCAGGAGTAATTGGATAGTTCTCATCTTCTTCTAGGTGACCGGTAGGAATCTCACAATTTACATGATTAGAATGTATATCAATTTGCACATCCGCTGTCTCTGAGTCATTAAACTCGATAATAGTATCCTCTGTATAAATAGGTTCTTCTAAATCATCATCATCATCTGGATAAATAGTGTCCCTAATCCAAACCTCATCCTTTTGAATAGGCATATCATCATTAATATCATTGTGAGTTGGACAAGATACACTAGATTCAAATATCACAACAGTGTCATCATTCCTATAGTCACAAGTGTCAAGTACATCATCATTCTCAAAGCACACAAATTCATCATCACTATCATGGGTAAGAGAAAAATAAAAACTTGAAACATTATATAAACGAGGACGACGTTCTTCTGCTCTCTGCATGTATTTATCAATTGAACTATTAGATGACTCTTCTTTCTCTTCCCTCTTGGAACGGTTCCAAAATGCAATAAAAGAAGCCAAATCATCGGGATCCATTGTACCAAGCAAAATTTACCCAATAACTAACCTTGCAAAATCTTTGCGAGAATATCAAATATTTTTACTTACTTTTCACCCGTGAATGATTCCAATGCTGCTCTTCAACTAAGAATGGTAGGTAAGAAAAATCCAATAAACTACATAAAAAGTACTAAAAAAAAATTATAAGAGAAATAACTAAAAACAAACTAATTACTGAAAAGTAAATCCTAAACTACGACAAGAAAGTCAACAGTATCAACTAGAAAGAACTTTTCAACCGCTTCCGGCAGCAGCGCCAAAAACTTGATGCGTCGGAAAACCGACTTTGTTTTACCGCAAGCGCACAGTGTCGAAAGATGTAATAATAACAAATACGGTTTGTTTCCACGAGGAGTGTGAATCACTTCTCCTAACTAATACTAGTAACTTTCGTGTCAAGAAAAATTGATAAATATATTTTTTAGATTTTTAAAATAAAGAATTAAGCTAAGAGTGAAATAAAGCAATTTAATAAAGATTGAAATCAAGAGAAGAACAAGTATTAAGGTTTTGGGAATCGTTTTAGATTAGAGTTTACTTGTGTTCATCACAAAGGGTATCGATTTTACTTACGTAAAATAGCAAATCTAGTTACTCATACACGAAAGATATTTCGTTTAAGAATCGCTAATAAGAATTTTCAGAAATAATTGTTTGGTCTCAACCTAAAGTAGAATTTCAAAGGACTAGGTATACATGGCATAAATAGTTAAAGAAAATTCATAAATCAATTCAAAACAAGGTTTCAACGAGTTCTTTTACTAATCAACAATGAATTATACGTAGCATAGGACATGAAAAATTATCGAGAAAGATAAAACATTAAAAGAGAAACAAAACATTAACATTAAGATTTAGTAGTTGAAAACCCTAGTTTTGAAACACAAGAAAAATTAGTACTATAAGTTCATCTTTTTATCCTAACAAAAGATTTAGCTGGACATAATTTTTTTAAAAAACATAAAAAATATTAAAGAAAACAGAAACTAAACCTAGGTTTTCACTGTTCCTAGGTGTGTAAAACTGGGCGCGAGAAAGTTTTTAAAAGTATATATCCAACCTATCTGTTTGTTACCTATTTATTATAAAACTGAGTTATAACTCCTAAAATAACGCCACTTTTTATGTGGACCCCCACAAATTACCACCGAAGTCCAGCCCAATCTATTTTCTCACGCTTTGCCAAGTCAGACCATAACTTCCTAATTCCGGTCACTACTAGGTCTTATTTTCTGTCCGGCAATCCTCCTAAGAAAACTCAGACTACTCCATTCAAACCAAAATCGAAATACTCGAGAACCCATCTCAAACCATTCATCCAATTAAGCCAAGCATTTCAACGGTGAGGCATTCTATCGAGCACTTCACGTACATTTCTGGTAGTGTAATTTGGCATGTATTGATGGTGTTTTTGCAATCATTCACTCCTTACCTGCAATATCATTCATTCAATCAACACATTCAATCAGTCAAACCCCGTTATCACCACACTCACGAGCCATTGCCTTGTTTTTCGAATTCCCATCTTACTCCCTATGCTCTATTAACAATATAAACCCATTTCTCATCTCGAACCACTTCACGACAATTTGAATCCAACTCAGAATCGAAACCATACTCTTCCAACAATCAAATCCAACAACAAACCCATTCTCTTGCCTTTTCGTTTTCTAAAACTCATGGAAGAACCTAACCTTCTTCTCGGCAGTTAAACACAAAACCCAACTCTCTTCTTTGACTCATTCTTCCATGTTTTGTGTCTCGGCCATGGCAGCAATCAATCTTCACTTGATTCCACAATCTTCCGAACCCATCTTCCATAATCTGTTTCAAGATATTCAAACACACCCATCACTTCAAATTCTCACATCAACCAACACCACCACAATCTAAAGAATTTACCAAATCAATTATACCTTCTATATCTAATCTTGAACTCAACTGCCAGAACCCAGCTTCTAACTTAATCTTGTCTCATCTGACCCATCAATCTCAACTCATTTCTTCTTCTTCTTCTTCTTCTTCTTCTTCTTCTTCTCTTTTCTTTGGATGGCGACTGCTAATTTAGAAATTAGAAGAATTTCTATTTTTTTTAAAGGAACAGAAAATCTTTTGAAGCTTTAAACATTCCAAAAGCAAATTGTGGTGAGAGATAAGCCACGTCCCACTTATAGCCCCACATGAGCTTCACATGCTTGGCATATTTCCCTCTCTATATGATGTCGTGAACCGGCAAGGTGATGCTTTTTATCGCAAATGCTAGTTTAGCACGTAATCTAGCCATTTTCTCCTCTCGTGATCGGATTTACTTGGAATTCCCCCAAAATATCTAAAACAATAATATTAGAGAAATAAAGAGTCTTAACTAATATAAATATAGGCATAGAATGTCGCACTAACGTGCTTATTAATACACCTAAATATGAATTTGTATTTAATATGAATGGTGAGTATCTACATTAGCATAGGAGTCTTAAATTTATTTCTCAAAGTGATATATACGATTATTGAATGGTTTATCTAAATTTCTATTTGTACCGTTTTCTTACCTTAGCAGAGCTTTGATGTTAACAAAACAATAAATCAAGTATATCTCCAAAAGTTCTCTGAATTTGGAATACATTGCCTTAGTTCGTGTTTCCAAAAGTTGTTTAAAGAAAAGTGGCGTGTCTATAAGTAGAGGTAATTTTATGCACCCTTGGAACAGTAAATTTGATGGACTCTTATCCACATGGTTCCTTCACGACCAAATCCTATCAAAATCTATTGGAAAGTCAAACAGGTGAGTCCTATTTTGTGGAGAACTATTCGTAATAGAATTGGTGACCTTAATGAGATTATGAAACATATCCCTGGTATCCCAATGGAATGTCATTTATTCCATATTGCCCCTTTATTAGCTTATTGTAAATTTTTAGGATTAAATAATCAGTAAAAGATTACATATGGATTATGGCGGATTATGGCAACGGCGGCCTACGACAACTATGGTATGATATGGCCAATGAGTTCCAACTTAATCAATCAAAATTTCAAAACAAAGCAAGCAAACTACAAAGAAGAGGCTTAAAATTGCAAATTCAGAATTTTCATAAAGGTTCTCAAATTAAGAAAAACATTTCATTTTTTACATCCCGTCTTTATGCCTACAAAATTTCCAACTGTCAGTAATTCTATCCATTTTTTTAATAGTGTTCATGTCTTTTCCACCATTCATGTTGAGTTTTTTCATTTCTATTTTTTTCAATATTACCTAAAATTTTAGGTAGATTGATTTGAAGAAAACCATTTGTATACAGTTTTGGCTCTGGCAGCTTCATTTTTGTGTTAAAAGCAAAAAGTTTATTAGTTCATTTGTTTCAATAAAAGACCCACCTACCTTACTTTGGTCGGTGCCTTCTTCATTGTACATGGTACCTGTCAGACATTATTCTATTGTCTGATGCCTTTTTCACTGTACCTGGCATCTTCAGTAATTCAGACATTATTTTGTTGTGGTTTATGATCTAGATATGTCAGGGAGCATAATATCCTGAACAAAAAAATAAACTTGAGTTCAAAATCTATATATATGAAAAATATGATGTGAATTCCAATGTTTATTAAATGCAAAGTAATTACGGACAATACTACTTCTTTAAAATGGTCGATTATGTACTGAAATTCATGCCCACCGAATGGTGACCATTATTATTACCGTGAGTCATACACATAACTAAGACATTTCTCAAGACAGTGATGGCATCCACTTTTGCAGTCATGCTGAAGTTCTCGATAGACTGATGCTTGTTGTTGCTATAGCCCATGGGTCCTTACTTGCAATTAAAATGGCTACAATGATGAGTTACAACTATATTGCCACCGAAAGCAACTGTCAGGTGTTAATAAACATTCTCAATGGAGTTTCAAGTAGCATTCCATGGAGGACTCAGCATTCTAGAAGAAATCAAAGGCTCATTAAGCCGTTTCACTTATTCGGTTTTATTCAGTGTAGAGCCAATACTTGATCTCAAAGACTCGATAATCACGTTGTAAGGTATATCACTACACCATTTCGACCTTTTTGCAACATTTATAACTGTTTCCATAATTATTAGGAACGCTTATATCCGTTGCAATAAAAGCGTAGAAAATACAAGTATGCCATGTATATATTTTATCCAACATGAAGAGTTCGTAGGGTTTATACTTCTCAGCTTGCACGACACCAATGCATTGGTCTCTTTGTGGAAATAGTAGAAGCGCGACTGAACGGAAGGTGACCAATTATTTATTCTAGACTAGACTAAACTTATTGATTGTGATATTCAGAACACCTCGGTTACTATCATGTGATGTATAAGTAATAAACTTCTCGTAAATTTGAACTGACTTTTTGAGATTTTGTTTAATAACTCTGGTTATGGTTGTAGTTTGAAATCCTAGATGATAACAAATGTTCTTGATGGTGATGATCAATCAATCATATAAATGTTATGTTTGTTTGTTTTAATTCCCTCCATATGATAGATTAGGTCTTGTACTATGGTATGTAGTTGCAGATGTGTATTTCTAGAATGGGATATGCAGATGCAGAAATCTATATATATGCAAGATCAAAAATCTGCAGGAATTCATCAATCGCAATTCTAATATTTATTTTTGAAACCTAATTAAATTTACAACGGTTATAGACGTTGGTAAACAAATTGTTGCTTTATATCTGAATAATAAGAAACGGATATAAACGATACAAAAGAAGATAACGTCGAACAACATTTGTGGCGGGTCCCAATAAAACGCAATCCTAACCAAAATAACGCTATAAAAACGTTGCTTACATTCATTTATCCATTGTTTTAATTGAATTGGGAAACAAATATAAACCTATTTCAGCAACGTATATATTCGTTGCTTTAAATAAATTAAGCACTGCATAAAATGTAACAAATACTTTCTATGTCGTTATTGCAATGGATATAAGCGTTCCTAAAAATATGCAAAACGGTTATAACCGTTGCAAAAAGGTCGAAATGGTGCAGTGGGACATGCCTTATAGGGGTACATCTGGGACAGATAGCGTTTTATATACATCGGGGTTGAAGGTCATTTCCTTTTCATACACAATATACAATTGGCATATTGATGATTTCTAGTGCTGCTCAAGGAAGAAACTGCAAGAATGGACTTTGTACTGCGTAGTTGAACTATGAAGCGTCAGTGTTCATTTTATATCCCCAAGAGAAGCGACAATCTAGTGTTAACCTAAAACTCTATGTACCTACAGGCTACAGAGACCGGTTCATAGAGTTGAAACAAAATAACGATGCAAGTGACAATAGTTCTGAATACGATGTATAAAGTTGAAAATGTGCCCCGACATGGACAAACAAAATAATGGACTAACAAACATGACGAAAGCCCAAAGGACTTATTGGTAACTATATTATTGATATACCAATAAAGAATATCATTACAACAAGTTTTATTCTAACTCTTGTTGCAAAATGAAATGTTGAATACGAACTCAAATGGTATTCACCAACAAAGAGCAAGTATACACTCCAACGAATAGGATATATGTGATGTCTAGTGAGTTAACATTTTTATACACAAGTGGAATGCACGTGCATTTCACGATAGCAAACGCTAGTTTTGAGAATGGGTCAAAAAAAAAAATAATTTATTTTCTTGAAAACCAAGAACTGATATTTTGATTACATTAAAACAAAAAATAAAATACAAAAAAACTTACATAAATTCATTATTACACAAGGCGAGTCCCTAGGGACGTGCCATATTCTTCGACTCATTGAAGACGCGTCCCTAAGGACGCGTCATTAACATTTTGCACTGGTTTAGGCCAACGCCAGCCCTATTTGGACGCATCTTTGGGGATACGTTATTAACTCTTGGCGATGGCCTAGTGCCAGCGTCATCTTTCTATTGGCGCTAGCCCGGGTTAGCGCCAACCTTCCAAGACGCGTCCATAGCTACTTCAGGGCTGGCCTAATGCCAACACCAACTCTATATGACTATTTTCAAGCCTTCTTGCCTAAATTTTTAAGTGCACCACGACTGGTCCTTGGGGAACTATTGTGCAATCTTGGCTTTGAACACTTCCAAATTTATGTTATGGCTATTAAATTTACGCCATGTTACTCCTAAGCTAATACATGATCATTAAACTTACCAGACTTAACACTGATCAATCTAATTATCAATTTAGTAAGTTGTGCAACTTGTCTCACTAACTTAGCAAGTTATTGACTTGACCTAATCAAAATAGTGGTGGTCCTGTAGATGGTGAGTTTTTGACAAATGATAAAATTGTAAAAAATGACATTTGCTAAGCAACAAGAGTATATACATGTGCATATTTATGCACATATGTTTAATATAGAATATCGTGTCTCTACTTATATTCCGCAAGTGAATTAAGAGGTCAAGTTCTTTCTAAACATTCTAAATCGGCCTTGTAGCCTCCTCAACACTCATAATATTCGTGCCATATCGAACTAGCCTCAAGTCGCATAAATTCCACTGTTGAATTCCTTGAACTTGCCTCGAATGTGCATCAATATTCTAGCAACATCCATTAAACTCGGGAATAGCTAATGCTTAAACCCTGAAATACATTATAGCTTAATGCTTCATTCGCAATGAATGCTCCTCAAATTGCTCTTCTAAGCTTAAATACACTACTTTAGCACTTTGCTTGAATATAAGCCATAAATAATGCGCCACTCCTCTTAGATGTGCCACAATCAAGAAGCATTGCCATAAAAAAAACGCATTGAACCTCTCAGCAAGGCTAACCCTAGCCTTTTCTCATATAAGCGCTAAGATAACTCTAGTTATTTAGCTTAGCACCGGATTGGCACCAGTTAGCCACATTAGCGCTAAAAGCTCTAACTCCTCTTTTGCTGAACCTTAGCACCTGAGAAGTGCTAACTAACTAAAATGGTCTTAGCTAGCACATTTTAGCCTAATAAAGCCTTAGCCAATGTATCACCACCTTGGCACCTCAACCCTAGCACTAAAAGTGCTAACCCTAATTCTAGCGCCAAAAACGCTAACTCTCACAAGGTTTATGTGCTTACAAGGCCACGACGCCCCTAGCCTCCTTGGCGCCCTAGCCAAAGCTCGAGCACGTCCCTAACACTGATATGCCAATGCTTCAACGCGTCTTCGAGTAACAGCTGGGCCAATGCTCTCATAGCTCATGTACGCTCTAGGTCCAATACGCCCCTAGCGAGCCATGCACGTCGCTGCTAAGGCCTATTCGCATCCAAGGCCGATGCGTCCCTAGCTAGCATCAGGGCCATAGCTTCTTAGCGCCCCTAGATAGCCTCAGTGCCAGGGCCTCTTACGCGTCCCTCAGCCTCAGCGTCCTGGCTCATATGTGTCACTAGCCATGCCTAGCACGTCTTGAACAACGGCCATGGCTAATGCGCCCTTGGTTTAGCATATCCATACTTAGTGACTTAGTCACAAGTACATTAATTTTAAAACCTTAGTGTTAAGTATACAATTGAAGTGCCAACTTCAAACCTTCTTGGTACTAGCTTCCTAGCCCTAGTACAATTGATATTTACTAGAGGTTGTACATATTGGTCTTATTCCTGAGACGTTAGCATATTATCCTTTTATATTCAAGAAGCTAGCACATTCTTATTTGCGGTAAGTAGCTAGTGCTAGTTTTGCTAGCTACCTTCCTCAGAAATATGCCTTTTTTTCTCAATATAAGTCCAACACTAAGTCTTATACAAATTCTAATAGGTCACCTTACTATGCCTCTTAGACTTATGATAAGTAACTTTTGAGATAATACTTAGCCATTAAATGTGCCATGTTGCTTTCAAACAAGTACATGAAAACTAAAATTACCAGACTCATAACTAATCAGTCTGATTATCAATCCAGTGAGTCATGCGACTTGCCTCACTGACTTAGCAAGTCACTTTGACTTGACTTGACTTAACCAAAACAATAGTGGCTTATGAATCCACTATTCTTAAGAGACATCAAATACAACATGGGGGGATTCTCATTAGGGTATTGGTTTGGCGGTCTACGACATCGTGGGTGGTGGTTCCACCTCCACTCACAAGAAGGTAACAAGAAGTCGGCGGTTACTGAGCAATTGAGAGGATAAGGAGTAGTGGTCAGACAGATCTTCCTTTTTTTCCGGGCACCACCCCACTACAATCTCCATAATCATCACATTTCTATCTCTCCCTAACTTCCACAACTTAGGAGAAAATCTATGTGTCTCCTTTGAACTATAAATAGATGATTCTCGTTTATTCGAAACAAGACAGACAAGACACTGAGTCTGGAGAAACAAAATGTACAGAATTAGTGATTCCTTTCAGAGAATCCATTTTCTTCTCCATATATTATCACACTGATATTTTCTCAACCTTCTTTGCTTCCCTCCCTTAAGACCTACCCAAATCCTTTCCATCTTTGTAATCGAAGCAGGACGTGAACGACCATTTCTTAGTTTAGGCTCCTCCTATTCGAGATTGATCTCTCGAACCTACTTGAAAGTACGATTCTACTATATTTTTGTTTTACCCTAAAACAATTACCACAGCGGGAGATCAACCTCTCAATTACAAAAGCCAATTTTCAGTTACTCAAAATGGTGGATCTTAGGTCAAGAGCAGTTACAACTTCTATAGTCGGTTCATGTAGTACTAGTGGTGGTGATTCTGAAAAACACCCATATTGCTACTGAACCTCCCTGTACCAATTCTACTACTACACCTCCTTTCGGTGACAAAACCACTGAACACGCCGAGAATACTCAAACTCCGATCAACATAGCTGATTTGATAAAAAGATAAGAAGTCCTCGACAGAACTAAGGTGGACATGGCCACTACTCAGAAGGAGGTACTCGCTTGTCTGGAGACCCTGACGGAGCAACTCTCCCCGAAGCAACGTCATCGCCTGACGGAGCATACCAGGACCAATGCGACGACCGTTGATACTGAAACGTCTGGAGCTCGAAAGACAAAGGAGTTCACATCATTCCTGATCGTCCACCACAGAAGTACCAGCAATCCAATTTTGTCACCTGTGAAGATCTGGAGAGAGTCTTACGAAACCATGGCAAGGAGGACTCATCCTCGGAACATCAAAACCAACCTCCCTACCCGCCTGAAATTCAAAGGATCCCTCTACCGGGAAGTTACTCTCTCCAACTTTCTCATTGTATGACGGAACTGGAAATGCCCGTGAGCACGTTTCTCAATTTCTCGAATCCCTTGGGGGACATTAATACAATCATGTATTACATCTCAAAGAATTTTCAAAGTCCCTCACTGGAAGAGCCTACACGTGGTATAAAAACATTGCTCCCAATAACATCTCTGATTGGGAAGACATGGTTAACGCCTTTTACAAGAAGTACTTCTTCGTCTCCGAGTAGATCACCCTGTAAGACTTGGGAAGAATGTTCCAGAGAAATAATGAACACCCCAATGAATATGTGAAGAGATTCATAATTCAAGCACTCGATTACCATGACCCGAACATAAAGAAACATCAACTAGTGGAGATTTACATCAATAGTATGATCCCTGTCTATCGTGCTCTTTTAGAAAATTTACTCTTTCAGACTTTCCCTGAGCTACACGAAGCGATCTGCTACAAATGCTCTTTCCCTCCCGAAGAGAACCAGACCAGCAAGAGAAGAGAGTCGTGGAGACACTCGTGGGAATCGACGACTAGTCAACAAGCAGTATAATGTTCAACCGTAAATTGGTGTTGCCAATAACGAAGGGCCCAAGAGGAAAGCTTTATCTCAACCAGAGTCACATACAAAGAACTCTCACTCCCATCCGCCCTCGACACCAGTACCAACTCAAAAATCAACTCTGTCTCAGAACACCGCCAAAGCTTCGCTACAACAGTTACATCCGCAGCAGGGACAAGATGTTAAACCAAACATGATATTCCAGGAATTCCCAGTTCCAATGGAATAAGTGCTCGGACTACTTGAATCATGGATAAAAGATGGTACTCTCAATTTACCTCTTATTTGGCGGTTTCCCACGACTCATTAGATGACGGATCCTAAATATTGTCATTATTATCGATATGTTAATCACCCAACCATCGATTCTAACAATTTAAAACGTATTTTCAAAGAAAAAGTAGAATTAAGAGAATTGCAACTAGAAGCTGAAGGAGTCCACAAAAATCCTCTTCATGTCAGTAACTTCACTCTCTCTGAGAAATCAACCAACCAGACAGTCCAATCTTTGATAAAACGCATGTTTGAGTTTCTTTATCTCTCGAAATGACAACATTAAGACGTTTTTGCTTCCCTGAACCATGTCGTAGCTGGCAAGCACTTATTCTTTTCGGAAAGGACCCGTACCCAAGTCAATCCTCCCTTGAAGAACTTGGTCAACACGGATGATGGGGAATATGACTGGGGACTCCCCACAAAGCTTGAGAATATGACTCGGACTCTAAAACTCGATCAAGTAAGTCCCAATTCTCAAGCACCTTTACAACCAATGATCTCATTTCCTGTCAGAACCCAGGAGCCATGCTTAAAAGACAACCATGTCACGGCTAGAAGATGTGAATTTGAAGCCGATCCATTTCAATATTTTGTCAAATGTTTAAAAATTGCCTTCACTAAGAACGGGAAGATTCATGACTCACTTGCGCGTCTAATTTCTTCTGGCGATGAGAAAAAATATCAGCAACAATTTTTAGACGCCCTAGGAGAAGACCTCCCAGATGAGATGATAAATTCTGGGCCTTTTCGAATTGGAGACACGGTTCTAAAAGTCACTAAGAAGGCACAACTTCTCACATCAGTTCCGCTGACTATCGAGGAAGAACCCTACATAATTAATGAGACTCTACTAGATGATCACTACAATCTTACAAACCGTGACAAGCCAGAAGGAATAATGGTTCACGTCAAGTGGCTCAAAGCTCGCAAAACCTGAGTGCTTCACAAGTTTACTTCAAATATTTCCCCATTTTCGTGCAATATTTATATTTCCTCTAAAATGAAGGCAATATTTATACATTCATAGTTAGGTTTTCAAGTATATCAATCAATTCAAATATCTTTATTCATTTCAAAAAAATAATAATAATAAAGGAGTCTATCTCTCTCCACAAATAACTTGTCAAAACCTACCAACTCAAAATCCCAAAATAAAACCACAAATGTGCTCCATGAAGTCATAAAACTATAAAAAAATCCTTGAAAGTTTGCTCAGTCCCAACAGAATACTCCTTCTCCATCCTTCCAAGAGTCTCCGACGCAAGATCCAATTCTTGTGAAAGCCTTTCAACTTATTTTCTAGTAGTGGTCACCGCCTCCAGATTAGCAAGTTCTCCTACTTCAGCAAAATGTTCTCGCATGTCTCCCAGACGAGGACGAACCACATGATATTCAGACCAGAGTTTTCGGTGTTACTCACAGCCTCCTCCCACTCCTCGAAGACTGTATCATAAACTTCATGCCAAGGGAGTGAGAACATCCCTTGTACGATGGGTAATAGACTGGACATGTCACGTTCTAAAACTCTGTAGTTTCTGGAAGTGTCAACAGAGAAGTGACCAAAATTATTCCATATCCATGTATATAACTCGGCATAAGTGGAAAAACAACAAAACCTCCAACACGCAATTACCCAGGAAGAGTCCTGCTCGGGCCAAAGTCAATATCAATACTTACACCAGGATACTTGACGGAAGCACTACGCTTAATAATAATGCGAGCAAAAGTATTCTCATGATTTTCAAAAAGGGAGAGGACATTATCTATGTCGGGATCAATGGTAATTCTTGTTCCTTCACTAGCAAGTTCAAATCTCTGATTTTGATCATTATCCCCTTAAAAGTAGAAAAGATATGAGCAAATTGAGTCAGAACATCTCGAAAACAAAATTCTTTAGCATGAACCATAAAACTTATCATACACATCATATACAATCATTATAAAGTGTTATTCAATGGATTATATGTGTTGGAAAAATCACAAGACGTTTTACAAAAAAACGCTTCAGAAGCAATTTTTTACTGCCTCTCAGAAACTTTGAATATGACAGCAATTGGTGATGAATCTGGGAATGGTTCTTATATCAAAAGTTTCACATTGAAGTATACTACAACATGTTAAAAGGGAACACGAATTGGACAAGTGAGCCAAGATTTATAGAAAAAACAATTAGCTGAGTCAAGTCTGAAAACTGTCAGGATTTTCGTGGATACTTCTTGAGTTCTACTACTCGGTAATTTTGATGCCCCAAACAAGCTCAAAACCTGGATTTCTTTCTACTGGTTTATAGGAAATTGTTTTATAATAGGATAGAGGGTTGATCATCCAAAACGGAGGTCGTATGAAGATTCTATGGCGTTTTTACCAAGCACTATACTTCTAAAATATTCTGACGACAAATATTTACGAATACTTTGCAAATTTCAGACATAATTACACTTATATAAGAAATTCAAGAGGCATACATGACTTATCAATATTAGAATGAGGATGGAACTTACTAGAGGATGGCCCAAGTTAGCGGAAGAGTCCAGCACCATTTCACCTCTAGTGCTTACTTTATAATCATCAATAGTATTAGATTCAGGTTCTTTACGGATTTCTTCTGTACGAGATGTTTCGTCGAGCTCCTCCTTTCCAGACTCATGTCCTTCGTCCATACTTATGGTGTCTCCTGAGGCCTCAGGAGCGTCACTAGATTCGATGCAAACACTTGTGCTCACATGCTACACCAAGACAAGAATATATATATATTATAAAGTATATATACAAAAAAATTGAGGATAACAGGTGGAACGCTTACATTCTTGTGAGGGCCGACCTTACTTCCAGGAAGAATCATCTTTGGTCCTTGCCTTACAGAATGAGGACTAAGTGATATGGGGTTTTTCCATTCCTATTCATTGGTTGGCAACAACAGAATCAATGTTCATCCGAAGACGAACAACACAAGTCTAGAGGAAGGAATGAAAGATAAGAATCATACAAGTAATGTTTCCAGAAATAAAAAAATCAAGAAAAGACCCTTACCTCTTGAGACGCGTCAATAATCCGTTTCCTCTTGGCCTTAAACGATCTCTACAGATTGGTACACCGAGCCTTGTCTTCTTTAGAGGGGGCGCCATTCATTATTGGAGACCCTGAAAGAAATTCTTTGAAGTGTCTCCTCCCATCATTCTAGAAGTGTGCATACATAGCTGATATCCGAGACTTCCTACCCTGAATGAAGAAAGGAATGTTTATTCCCTCAGTAAGGCAAGCATCCAAATTCTTCTTCAACTCTACAATGGACAGAGCTACATTGTTATTACGAGGCACTTCTTGGTCAAAACTCATCTGATGAGCCGTACGATCGATGTTGTATGCTTGCAACGAATAACCTTTTGAACGAAGAGCAAGGATATAACCTGGGGTGTAGCTATTCATGAATGCATTCTGTCCAGAAGAAAAGGCATTAGCTTGCCTCTTTGGACCTGACCAAAAAAAAACCTCGACCTCTTCAGCAAAAGTAATAGATGAAAGTATATGCTCGTGCTCAGAATCCCAAGGCCTGAATTTCACCTCACTCTGAATATCTATCAAATCAATCAAATCTACAGAGGTAATATTCTTTCTATACCAACGACGGATTCTTGCATGTTCAACGCCTCCCTTCAAGTTCAAAGTCTTCGGCAAAAGCACATATTTTTGGAAGTGCTCCCATAACCATGCTTGGAGAAATGTGGTATGAACACAAGAATCAATCTTCATGAACCCGTTAGAAGTCTTCATGTCACGAGCCAATGAATCTAAATGAGAATACAAAGAATCGAAGAATAATTTACCAAGAAGGAAACATTCACCACCAGCAAGTGCTACCGCCATAGGGACAACTGGGAGCTTCAAATTTCCAACAGGAAAGTCTTCAAATATCCCTAGAAAACCAGAATGTCATAAACCCCGATGGTCAGAGGGTCACTAAGAGTGGGATCATCCGCATCATCCTTACCGTTCCACCAATGATCGATCCACTTCATATAATAGGCACCATTCCGACCCTTACCCTATTGGATTTCTTTTATCTTCCTCTCCAGAGCCGTGATCATTTGTTTCTCTCTAGCATAATTTTCTACAGGGAGCGTGCTAGAAACTGGAAGTTGCAACAAACTAACTACGTCTTCCTGAGTAATTGTTAATTCGCCCCAGGCGCATATAGCACTATGAGTTGGTCCACACCAACGTGAAGCTAATGTTAAAAGACCTTCAACATCCTTGAATATCTGCAGATGATCAGACATTCTTACAACATGAAATATTCTAGCCTCTTTCAAAACCTTAACCACTAAAGGGTCACTCAACATTGCTTCACACCAGCTTACCCACTTTTTCATGGGGACTTGGTGTATCTTGAACTCGACAGAAGAAGGTACATAATATCTTTTTTGCAAACAAAGCCTAGCAATAGCCTCAGGAAGAACACACTCTGAGGGACAACATACTTCTCATATTTAGGGATAAAGTTACCAATAAAACTAGAAGGAATGGCAAGTTCTTTAGAAATATACTCTCGAAACTTATCATGAATATAAGGTACGCTCTCAAGAATTATAACATCGGAAATTTCTTCTTTAGGTATGCCAATATAATTATCATGTTCATTAGTCATCTGCAATGCATTTAAGTTCTCCTTATATCAAAAGAGGATTGAAAACCTAGTTTGCTAAAAGTTCATGGTTTTCAAGAAAATGTGTAATTGTAGTAAAAAAAACAACAACTAGAGTTTGCAAAGAAAAAGCCATAATGGAGTTAAAAAATAAGGAAACAAGAAGATAGTTACCTAATTGGTTTGGTCGGCCATGGAGTCTGCTCATGATCAAATTCCCAACTTGTTGATGCCGTGAACTTGGAAGACAAGATCAATTCTTGTCACGCCATAAAAAGAAGAAGAAAAGGAGAAGTCACGTTGATAAAAAAAAAGAAAAAAAAGACATATATATAGGTGCCAAGTTGAAGAGTCCTTGTCCAACTAGGAAACAAAAGGAAAAGAGGAAAAAAAAAGTGGCGCAAAGTGGCCTTCTTCTTGTCCGCGTCAATTTTTGTCTTTCCCACCCATGATAGTTACTATTCCAAGCAGGTACAAGGGCGCTCACTATCCATAACCAAATTTTACACTAAGGGGTGCACATCTCAATATCCCAGAAGCTAAGTATATCTTCCTTTACTTTTAAAATTTAAATTATGCATATATATGATAGGTGCATTATTTTCATTATTTTGATGCTCTAATTCATTGCTTTTTTTGTTAATTTTCATATAATTATACTTTGATTTTGTTTGTTTTTTGAGTTTCTTAGGAGTTTTAAAGTATTCCAAGGCCAAAGAAGAAGAAAGAAGTTCATTGCAACATGAAATGACCAAGGAAATTAAGTTTTACAAGTGAAAAAGGGCCAAATACCAATTTCAACTCATTCAAATCTAGGATTTCTTAATACCAATTTGAAGAGAATGAGAATACAAGGTGAAATCAAAAATAATGATG
Organism: Papaver californicum; assembly: GCA_023531435.1. NCBI lineage: Eukaryota > Viridiplantae > Streptophyta > Magnoliopsida > Ranunculales > Papaveraceae > Papaver > Papaver californicum. Next base: position 2,013,873 of record JAJJMC010019771.1, read on the forward strand.
TCATTCCGAGTTTGAACGAAAAAGTTATGGACAAAACAGTCGAGACGAAGAAAAGGTCACCTACAGCTCAACAGTAGCTCATAAGCAACACATCTATGCCGAATGTGAAAACAAAAAGGGAAGAGAATTTCACAAACAGTCGGCATTACTCAAAAGTAGCACACTATGCCGAATGTAGAAAGATTTGTGGCAGAGAATTTCACCAACAGTCGGCATTGCCCATAAGCAGCACATCTATGCCGACTGTAGAGAGTTTAGTGGCAGAAAGTTGGACCAAATTTTGGCATTGCTTATGGGAAAATACCTATGCCGACTGTAGAAAATCCAAGGGATCCATTTTGATACGTTTTGGACTTCTAATTGGATGCAACTTAGTTCCGGAAGGATATTAAGACCTAGATATCATGAAGTACTATAAAAGGAGACTTCCGAGACATGAAGAGGGATCTTTTACACTATCTTTTTACACATCTTTACAAGGAGAACAAGGATCTAGGGCTTGGATTGCAATTGATCATCACGATTTCTAGGGTTTGCTTTACTTGCTTTCTTCTATATTTTCCATGGATTTTGAGAAATCCATGATGAACTAAACCTTTCTTATTGGTTAAGGATGTAAACTAAATTCATGAACATGCTATTCAATTAATGCATTAGTTTTGTTATTCACTCTCTTGTATATCGTTCAAGTTTTACTACATATAATAATTATTTGATTATGTTCATGCAATATGATTTTTTTTTCATGTTTGAGTCGGGAATTAAATATCTTGATAAATTCTCTATAGCTAATTAGGAGTCTTTGGCAATTTTATCAATAACCCTAAGAACTAGTTGTAATTTGTGATCACTAGCGGTGCGAATCGTGAAGGAAGTCACAAGTAAAACTTGACCTAGGTTTAATATGCCACGATTGTATTTGTATTGCCTACGAGTAACCCGTCTCACAGAGTTTGAAGCTTTCTTCAAGTTGAATCTCTTAGAATAAAGCATTAGGTTATTTGGTAGATAAGAATTCATATATTTGTGATTGCAATATATGTTGATTTGTGGAGACGTAACGAAGTGTTAATACCGATTGGGGATACTTTAGGATTATTTATAATATGAGAGAATGAATGATGATAATGATGTTTGATTGCATAACATGTGTAATGATGGACGGTGAATTCCTTAACCAACTTTCTCTTATAATATTTCCTTAAACACTCTTATCTTAAGTTTTAGTTTAGATTATTTTTAACAATAAAATCCCCCCAGTTTACATAAGTTTTCAAGTACGAATAACAAACCATATCTCCATGTGGATTGAATCTTTTCTTATCACTATAATCAAATCCATATTTGTGAAGTAGAGAACTTGAAAATAATTTTGATTGGCTGACAACCGACTAAGTTTTGGCACCACTGCCGGGGAGGCATAACGGATTGTTATTTTGTTTTTAATTTCTTATTTGTAGTTTTTAACTTAGTTTCAAAAATTATTTTTCAGGTACTATTTCTTTTGTTAATGCTTAGAGGGAGCAAACCAAGTCCCATTGGTATACGACTTCGATCAGGCACTTCACTAAAAGATTTTGTTCGAGCAGTAAACACTCTACTTCCTCCTAGTACATCGTCAAGTGAATTCGCAAATTCAGACGTAGATGAAGAATAAGAAACAATAGGTGACGTGAAACATACACTCAATGATTTAGCTTCTTACAAGATGGACACGCAATAATGGTGTATCCAGAAGACATATACATTCGAGATCAAGCCAGGTTTGTTTCATGAGCTACCAAAGTTTCATGGAATGACTAATGGAGATCCAAATAAGCATTTAATGGATTTCCATAACATAGGCATGGCCATGTTACCGGCAGAGACTGATGTTGATGGAGTCATGTTACGATCTTTTCCATTCTCCTTGATGGATACTGCTAAGGAATGGTTATACTATCTACCTTCTGGTCGTGTCACAACTTGGAATGGTTTGAAGAAACTCTTCTTAGAGAGATATTTTCCTGCATCAAAAGCAACTCAGATTCGGAAAGAGATTTGTGGTATTAAGCATATGGCAGGAGAGACATTATATGAATGATGGGAACGTAATAAGAGATTGGTGGCTAGTTGTCCGCATCATTAATTCAGTGATTTGTTGATCATCCATTATTTCTACGAAAGACTTCAAGCAAGTGACAGAAATCTTCTCGACGCTGCAGGTGGTGGTACGCTGGTGAACAAAACAGTAGCTCAAGCTAGGGAGTTAATTGAGAAAATAGAACCAAATTCTCAACAATTCTCAAGTCGTATGTCAGAATCAGTTGTCACGGGAGTCAATGAAGTGAGCAAAGTTTCTGAACTTCGAAAACAAATGGGTAATATGGCAGCAATTATGCAACAAGTTGCAGTCGTGGTGGTACCATCATCTCCTCAAGGTTATGAAGAAGGAAAAGATCAAGTTAATGTTATTTTCCCAAATCAGCAGAGATAACGGTATGATCCTTATTCTAACACTTACAATCCAGGGTGGAGAGATCATCACAATTTTAGTTATGCAAACAAGCAAGCAGCAGTTCCAGGGCCGGTTTTCAATCGTCCTAGTGGTTTCCAACAATAAACACAACCAGTCCAGAACTCGGAATCATCAGAGATGCTTGCTATGATGAAGAACTTAACCATAATGGTATAACAAAATATAGCAAAAATCATATGTCAATCAACAGAAAACCGATAGCGCAATCAGAGAGTTGCAGACACAATTGAGCATTATGGATGGTAGACTGAATCATCTAGAAACACATAATAGTGGGGTCCCTTCTCAACCCCTTAATCCAAGGGAGAATGTTAATGCTGTGACACTGATAAGTTGTACACGAACTATGCAACCATAAGAAGCTGAGAAAAACAATGACCCTAAGGGACGATTTTGGATACAGAGATTAATGACTCTTCCCAAACCGATGAGGTACCTAACAAAAACTCTAAACCTTTTGTTTATACTTATGTTCCTCCTTTACCTTTTCCTCACAGGTTTGCTAATTCTAAAAAGGCGAAAAACGATAAGGAGATCTTAGATATTTTTAGGAAGATTCATGTAAATATTCCACTCATAGATGCAATTAAACAAGTCCCTAAATATGCGAGAATTCTGAAGGATTTGTGTACCAATAAGTAAAAATTAACCGGTAATAACGTAATGAAGGTGGGGGAGAATGCCTCATCTATCTTGTAAAAGAAACTCCCACTCAAGTGAAAAGATCCTGGTAGTTTTGATATTCCTATTATCATTGGTAACACTAAGTTTAACATATGATTGATTTAGGAGCATCAGTAAATGTTATGCCTGCATATATATATGAATCTCTTAATTTAGATCCTCAGAAAGAAACTAGAATTACTTTACAGTTAACTGACCGTTCTAATGTACTAGAGGTATTATTGAAAATGTGCTTGTGCAGGTAAATCAACTAATTTTTCCAGCAGATTTTTGTGTTCAGGGGATGATAGATGGATCAACTGATGCGTCTCTACCTTTGTTGCTTGGACGACCCTTTATGAGCACAACTAGAACTAAAATTGATGTGCATAGCGGGACGTTAAATATAGAATTTGATGGAGAAGTGATATATTTCAACATCTATGAGGTGATGAGATATCCAAGTGATGTCCACTCTTGCTTCTCCATCGATATTATTGATGACTTAGCCCAGAGGATGTTTGATTTGAATGGCGCAGATGCTTTAGAAATAGTGCTATCAAGGGCACTTGATAAGGGTTTGAGTACAATGAGAGATTAAAGAAACCCTTGGTACTCTTACCTGATTACAAGAAAAATCAGTAAGCGAGAATGTTTCCTACATTTCTTTACCAGTATCTAATGAAAAGTTATTGCCATCTATCTTGCAAGCCCTGAAACTAGAACTAAATCCTTTTCCTGATCACCTAAAATACATGTATTTGGGTGATAATAAAGAGTTGTCGGTAATAGTTTCGAATGCACTAACTGAATTGCAGGAACAAAGACTCCGTCGGGTGTTGATGGAGTATAAAGAGGCTATAAGATAGACAATTGCTGATATCAAGGGAATAAACCCTTTCCACGTGCATGCATAGAATACTACTTGAGGAAGGACTAAAGCCTACCAGAGAGGCTCAACGTCGACTGAATCCTCCGATGATGGAAGTAGTAAAGAAAGATATGCTCAAGATTTTAGATGGGGGGGTTATTTAGCATATTTCTGATAGCAAGTGGGTGAGCCTGGTACAAATTGTACCAAAGAAATCGGGTGTCACATTGGTGCAGAATGATAAGAACGAACTTGTCCCAACTCATGTTCAAACTGGTCTAAGGGTTTGTATAGATTATAGAAAACTTAATGCAACCACTAGAAAAGACAACTTCCCTTTACCTTTTATGGATCAAATGTTGGAACGTTTTTCTGGACACTCTTATTACTGTTTTCTTGATGGCTATTTAGGTTACAATCAGATTGCTATAGCACCATAGGATCAAGAGAAAACTATTTTTACTTGTCCGTTCGGAACATTTCCTTACAAAAGGATGCCTTTGGTTTATGTAACACACCCGCTACCTCCCAAAGGTGTATGGTAAATATCTTTTCAGATTATGTTGAAAACATTATCGAAGTTTTTATGGATGATTCAGTGAGTATGGTGATTCATTTGACTTGTGCTTGGATAACCTTACACTAATTCTTAAACGATGTGTTGAAACTAATCTTTTGCTAAATTGGGAGAAATACCATTTTATGGTAACTCATGGCATTGTTTTAGGCCATATTATATCTTCTAGGCTTGGAAGTTGATAAATCTAAGATAGATCTTATTCGTGCTCTTACCATCCCATTACGGTGAGGGAGGTTCGTTCTTTTCTTGGTCATACAGGATTTTATAGCAGGTTTATCAAGGATTTTTCCAAGGTTGCATCACCATTATGCCAATTATTACAAAAAGACATGGCCTATAACTTTGACGAGAAGTGTTTGGCGGCATTCAATCGTTTGAAAGAACTTTTGATAACATCCCATATCATTAGACCACCTGATTGGAGTAAGCCTTTTGAGCTAATGTATGATGCCAGTGACTATGCGGTTGGTGCAGTATTAGGTCAACGTACTGGGAAGTTACCTCGCGTCATTTATTATGCTTCCAGGACGTTGAATGAAGCACAACAGAATTATACGACCACAGAAAAGGAGTTACTAGCTATTGTATTCACATTGGAGAAATTTTGTTCCTATTTGCTTGGTACAAAAGTTATTGTTTGTTCTGACCATGCAACACTTAGGTATCTACTTGCAAAGAAGGAACCAAAACCAAGGCTTATTCGATGGATATTGCTTCTACGAGAATTTGATATAGAGATCAAAGATAAGAAAGGCATTGAGAATACAGTTGTGGATCACTTGAGTCATCTTACTATAGATAAAGAAACTATTCCGTTGCGTGCCAAATGAGCAATTGTTCTCAATACAGGTTGCGGAACTATGGTATGCTGATATTGTCAATTATTTGTTTTCTAAACAAATCCAGAAAAACTTGTCTCGTGCTGAAAGAGACAAACTTAACAGAGTAGCTAATCAATACATATGGGATGATCCATACTTATAAATGCATTGTCCAGACCAAGTGATACGAAGGTGCGTAACCGAATCTGAATTTAAATATATATGATCTTTTTGTCACTCTTATGCCTGTGGAGGACACTTTGTGTAACACCCACAATTTTCGCATGACGCTTACTCATAGACGCGTCATGGCATGGGTTGAGGCTTCATCCTAAGCTTATAAATCTTACCCAGATATGCATTAGGGTGTGGATGCCTTGACCTTGAATTATAGTGTTAAGGCCCTATGACCCAATGTATCACCGAGCGAAGTTGCATAAGTTGGAGCATCATAGTGCTAAGGCACTATTATGTCGTGATGCATGACCCAATGCATCACCGAGCCGAAGTTGCATAAGTTG
>JAJJMC010019771.1:2019856-2163646 GCA_023531435.1 Papaver californicum
ATAGTGCTAAGGCACTATTATGCCGTGATGCATGACCTAATGCATCACCGAGCCGAAGTTGCGTAAGTGAGAGCATCATAGTGCTAAGGCACTATTATGCCATGATGCATGACCCGATGCATCACCGAGCCAATGTCATTATTCGATAAATGCATCATAGTGCTAAGGAACTATTATGCCGTGATGCATTATCCAATGCATCACCGAGCCAAGAATGCTCGGGTTTGGCAAGAAATCTTCATTTTCGGCCTTGCAGTCGATGGATGGCTCTTACCTTTCAAATATTTATTTGTGGATATGCAAATAAAACATATATAGGGAGGAAGCTTTGCTTGAATTTGGATGAGCGGTAATGCACAAATAAATGCGTTGTAGCCTATACAATGGAGCATACTTGATGCTCATCAGCGTGTTTAGCTATAGCTTACCCGAGAATGCTTCACTTGGCTTTAGCAAGATATCTTCATTTGCGGCCTTGCAGTCGGTGGATGACCCCTATCTTTCTAATATTTGTTTGTAGAAATGTGAATAAAACATATATAGGGAGGGAGCTTTGTTGGAATGTGCATGAGCGGTAATGCACATATAGATATGCGAAGTGGCCAATACGTTGGAGCATACTTGATGCATAAGCATCAATATGCTGGTAGCTTAGCCGATGAAGCTTGAATTGTGCGAAAGCATCTTTCGATCGTGCTATGTACTTGAGAATGCATATTTACATAATAAATAACGATAGTTATGCATAAGCTAGTGCATACCTTGCGAAATCCCTCTGGCCTACACGGACTAGGCTTTGCTTGGCCTTTGTCCCTGCGATGAAGTTGGAATCAAAGTTGGTTTTGCCTTAATAGGATTAAGTTGCTTGTCCCTTTCGAATTGACCCTTTGATGAACTACGGTAATGCTTGATCCTATCAAGGTACGTAGGCAGCCGCAATGCAATGCATTGAGGTGCAGCACCCTGTCGCTCATATCATCAAACTTTGGAGATGATTGCGACATTATGGTAACTCATATCATCTGGCTCGACAATGCTAAGCAAGAGATGATTGTTTCCACACTTGATGAGGTAGTTGCAATTTCATTTGATGGATTTTTCATACTTCCTAGCAACCGTTGCGGCATGGAATGGCATGTACCTGGATGTTGCACATTTGGCAAGAACAAGATAAGTGCAGGCTCCGGCGCATGGCCGAAGAAGAATTGATGAAGCGAAATCTTAGGTTTAAAATAGCCTAGGTGTTGGTCCAAGGCATGAGTTAGGCCTGGAAAATGATCGAAATTATGCGATGCTTGCCAAAGGTATCCCCATTAGCTTGTATAGTCTTCATCCCTTGGTATAATAAGGGTAAGTTGGAATGGTATGCTAGTCAAAGGCATTCACCATGGGCTTTAATGGCCTTGCGCCCTTTGTAGGTCAGGGGTAAGTTGGAACGATATGGAGACTACGGTATGAGTACCATGCTTGCAAAACATGTTTTGGAAGGCAAATATACCTGGAACGGTATAAACGTAGCTTGAATGATGTGGGAACTACGTTTCGAGTATAATGCATACAAGGAATGTTTGGAAAGCAAAAATTTACATGCACTTTCCAGCGAGAAGTAAAGATTTAAGGTCCGGTGACTCTCTTTTGAATCACGCATCGGGGAGTTCTGGCCTGCCCTGCGCAACGCGCCAGAGGCGGAAATTTTCCGGTCCGTGACACTTTGGGTCCAAGAGAACGCACTTAAGGTGCTTGAAAGTGGTTTCTATTGGCCCACTATGTTTAAAGATGTGTATATATTTTATACTACTTGTGATAGATGCAAGAGAACAGACAATCTAGGTGCTCGAAATCAAATGCCACAAACTCCCATACTATTTATTGAAGTATTTAATGTTTAGGGAATTGATTTTTTTGGGACTTTTGTTAATTCTTTTGGAAGTTTTATATCCTACTTTTTAAAGAATATATTTTTGCAAGGTTTGGAACTCCAAGAGCCATAATCAGTGATGGAGGGTCACACTTTCGAAACAAGTTCTTGCAAGGCTTGTTAAAGAAGTACAACATCACTCACAAGATTGCAACACCGTATCATCCACAGACTAACGGGCAAGCAGAAATTTATAATCAAGAGGAGAAATCCATCTTGGAGAAAATCGTGAATCCAACAAGAAAAGATTGGAGTTTACGACTTGATGATGCATTGTGGGCGTATAGAAATGCATATAAAACGCATATTGGGATGTCTCCGTTTAGGCTTGTGTATGGTAAATCATGCCATCTTCCAGTCTAAATCGAACATAAGGCCTTCTAGGATTTTAGGCAGTGCAACATAGAGATGGATGGTGTAGGGAAGCAAAGGAAACTTCAATTGAGTGATCTTGAAGAAATTAGAAATGCATCATATGAAAACTCACGAATCCACAAGGAAAAAACTAAGGTTTTTCATGATAATATGATTTCTAGAAAAAAAGTTTATTGCTGGACAGAAAGTTCTGCTGTTTGATACTCGTGTTAGATTATTCCCTGGTAGATTGCGTTCCAGTTGGAAGGGACTTTATGTTATCACTAATATATTTTCTCATGGTGCAGTAGAAATTCGAAATCCAACCTTAGGAAACGAATTAAAGTGAATGGTCATCGCTTGAAACCGTATTATGAGAACTTTGAGCCTGAGAATGTGGAAGTGGTACAACTTGTTGATGTACTCCCTCTGGAGGAGTAAAAGGCGGCTAAGTAGGGTTAAGACGTTAAACCAAGCGCTGCATAGGAGGTAGCCATTGGTTTTGTATTTCTATCTTAATCTTTTGATTTTTCTTAGTTTTTCATATCATATTAGGAATTTCCCATTTTGATTTTATATTGGAAGAGTCAATTTACATTGATGACAATGTAAATTTTAAGTGTAGGGGAGTGGTTAAGCGTTTAGATTTCTAGTATGCATTTAGATTTTTAATTTGTAGGATTTTTAAATTTTTTTAGAGTCACTTTGTATACTTCTAGCTAAGTTTACATACGGAGTTCTTACCGAAATTACTGAAATTAAAAGTATTAGAGAACTATACTCGGAGTTCTTAGTTGTTGAGAGGATAGAGCTGACAAAAAGGAACTTAAACTGCCGGTAGAGAGTATTGTATTAGAGTTGTTGATCATTCAATACCCATGAGTGAGGCACCAAACCTTCAATTGTCCGTTTAGAGTGTTTCATCTGCGTAAATTCCGGATAGAATGATGAGCTACCTAACTTCGCACCAATTTCAACACTACTTTTTGATCTCTTGGGTGTTATTTCTATCAATCATGAGGGTGCCATCAGAATTGCTAACTCTATCTTGTAGTCCATTTGGCAGTTGACACCATTCTCTCTCTCGACAACAACAAGTCCGTAGAAACAATATTATCATCAACAAGCGGAACATCAAAAATTTAAAGGAAAGTTAAAAACGTTCAAGGTTTACAAGCAATGGTACAAGAAAGAGCATATTCCTATTCAAGTGAAGCAACAATACAATGAGCAGAATTATATATACATATTGAAGACTTATGTACAAAAGCAAAGAAAATCAAAAGATGTGAAGTTTATGAAGTTGATGAGACGGAGACAATAAAAGTTATGAAGAATCAAGTGGTAAAATCCTTATCCCACGGCCGTAGTAGTTTCATTTTATTTTTCATTTTGTATCTTATTAGTTTTGTTATTCAAAAAAAAAAATGTTTTTATATTTGCTTTAGTGTATATTTGTTTTATATTATTCAATAAGGTCGTGGTGAAGAAGAAATCTATAAAGAAGTTTCAAACAACAAGGAATTGAGGAGAAGAGTTACAATTGTCAAGGTTCTACGAAGTTCAAGAGTTCATCATCAACAGTTGAAGACCGAAGACTGAAGACGTTTCTATTTGATGTTGTGAGAGTGGTGCTGATTGCCTATCGGGTGAGAAGGTAAGTAAGAATTTTCATCCTCGTATAGTGGTTGATTTCCTTTATTAGAGGTAACTCAAAAAAACAAAACAAAAAGGGTTCTTTTTCGTCCCATATTTCCATGGAATAACATCTTCATATAATTCGGAAGGTTATCTTTCCTTCCGACCATTCAAAGTGTGCAGGATTTCTATCTTCACTCTTACCTGCACACATGAGAACCATAAAGTGCGTCTTCTGAGTGCAAATTCATAAAACCCGATTGGTGAGGCAGAAGTTGAGATATTCGATCACTCTCGAAACTGAATTCTTTCATATGGTGGTTTTCTCCTAACACAAGAGTTAAGAATGAAAATAATGTTCTTTGATACATCTAAATTCTTATAATTAGTGTTTATGTCCTCTTAGCTTTTTGGATGCATGTGCTTTGGAATATTTGAAAGTTGTAAGATTAGGTTTTGTGGGTATACCTCTTGTAAACCCTCACGAGATTATAACTCGTCCACTAGGGACACCTAGGGGTTTAAAGGCTTGTTACACATTCTAAGCGTAACTGTATGTCACGAAAGGGAGTTGTTGTATTTTAGTTTAGTTTAGGTAGGTAGTTTGCTCGAGAACTAGCAAAAGGCAAGTGTGGGGGAATTTGATAGGTGCATTATTTGATTTAGTTTGATGTTCTAATTCATTACTTTCTTGTCAATTTTCATATCATTATGCTTTGATTTTTTTTGTTTTGAGTTTCTTAGGAGTTTTGAAGCATTCCAAGCCTAAAGAAGAAGAAATGATTTCATTGCGACATGAAATGACCAAGGAAATTAAGTTTTACAAGTGAAAAAGGTCCAAAGAGAAATTTCAAATCATTCAAATCCAGGATTTCTTAATAAATTTTTTAATATAATGATAATACGAGGTGAACACAAAAAGAATGATGTCATTCTGAGTTCGAATGAAGAAGTTGTGGACAAAATAGTCGAGATGAAGAAAAGGTCACCTGCAGCTCAACAGTCGGCATTCCTCATAAGCAACAAATCTATGCCGACTGTGATACGAAAAAGGGAAAAGAATTTCACAAACAGTCGGCATTGCTCATAAGAAGCACACCTATGCCGACTGTAGAAATATTTATGGCAGGAAATTTCACCAACAATCGGCATTGCCCATAAACAACGCATCTATGCCTACTGTAGAGAGTTTAGTGGCAGAAAGTTGGACCAACAATCGGCATTGCTTATGGGAAAATACCTATGCCTATTGTAGAAAATCCAAGGGATCCATTTTAACGCGTTTTGGACTTCTAATTGGATGCAACTTAGTCTCATAAGGATATTAAGCCCTAGATATCATGAAGTACTATAAAAGGAGACTTCCAAAACATGAAAATGCATCTTTTACACTATCTTTTTACACATCTTTACAAGAAGAACAAGGAGATAGAGCTTGGAGTTGCAATTGATCATCACGATTTCTAGGGTTTGCTTTACTTACTTTCTTCTATATTTTCCATGGATTTTGAGAAATCCATAATGAGCTTAACCTTTATTATTGGTTAAGGATGTAACCTAAAGTCATGAACATGTTATCAATTATTAGTTTTGTTATTCACTCTCTTGTATATCGTTCAAGTTTTACTACCTATAATAATTATTTGATTGTGTTCGTATAATATGATTAGTTATTTTGCATGTTTGAGTCGCGAATTAAATATCTTAATAACTTCTCTATATCTAATTAGGAGTCTTTGGTAATTTAATCAAGAACCCTAATAACTAGTGGTAATTTGTGATCACTAGTGGTGCGAATCGTGAAGGAAGTCACAAGTAAAACTTGACCTAGGTTGAATATGCTACGATTGTATTTGTATTGCCTATGAGTAACCCGTCTCAAAGATTTTAAAGCTTTCTTCAAGTTGAATCTCTTAGAATAAAGCATCAGGTTATTTGGTAGAAAATAATTCATATATTAGCGATTGCATATCTGTTGATTTGTGAAGACGTAACGAAGTGTTAACACGGATTGGGGATACTTTAGGGTTATTGGTAACATGAGAGAATGAATGATGATACTGATGTTTGATTGCATAGCATGTGTAATGATGGACGATGAATTCCTTAAACGAATTTCTCTTATAATATTTCCTTAAACACTCTTAGCTTAAGTTTTAGTTTAAATTATTTTGAACATCAAAATCCCCCCAGTTTACATAAGTTTTCAAGTACGAATAACAACCCGTATCTCTCTGTAGATCGAATATGTTCATATCACTATACTAAAATCCATATTTGTGAAGTAGAGAACTTGAAAATAATTTTGCTTGGCTGACAACCAACCAATATAATTATTGAAAGCATGATGTCACCATCTAGTGCTTACTGTGCAACATTACTGTTCCCCACTAAGAAGGGGACTTCATGTAGATTCTGAGTTTTTGACAAAGCCTAAAATTGTAAAAATTGTCAATTGCTAAGCAACAAGAGTATATACATGTGCATATTTACGCGCATATGCTTAATATAGAATATTGTGTCTCTACTTATATTCCGCAAGTGAATTAAGAGGGAAGGTTCTTTCTAAACATTCTAAATTGGCCTTATAGCCTCCTCAACACTCATAACATTCGTGCCATATCGAACTAGCCTCAAGTCGCATAAATTCGACTGTTGAATTCCTTGACTTACCTCGAATGCGCATTAATATTCTAGCAACATCCATTAAACTCGGGAATATCTAATGCTTAAATCATGAAATACATTATAGATTAACGCTTCATTCGCAATGAATGCTGCTCAAATTGCTCTTCCGAGCTTAAATACGCTACTTTATCACTTTGCTCGAATATAAGCCATAAATAATGTGCCACTCCTCTTGGATGCGCCACAATCAAAAAGCAATGCCAAAAAAAAAACGCATTGAACCTCTCAGCAAGGCTAACCCTAGCCTTTTCTCATATAAGCTCTAAGGTAGCACTAGCTATTTAGCTTAGCTCCGCATTGGCACCAGTTAGCCACATTAGCGCTAAAATCGATAACTCCTCTTGCGCTAAACCTTAGCACCTGAGAAGCGCTAACTAACTAAAATGGTCTTAGCTAGCACATGTTATCCTAATAAGGCCTTATCCAACGTATCACCACCTTGGCACCTCAACCCCAGCACTAAAAGTGCTAACCTTAATTCTAGCGCCAAAAGCGCTAACTCTCACAAGGCCGTGACGCCCCTAGACTTCTTGGCATCCTAGCTCCTTGGCGCCCTAGCCAAAGCTCGAGTACGTCCCTAGAAATTACATGTTAATTCTCCAGCCCGTCTTCGAGTAGCAGTTGGGCCAATACGCCCCTATCTCATGTACGCCCTAGCTTCCATATGCCCCTAGAAAGCCATGCACGTCGCTTCTAATGCCTATAGCTTCCAAGGCCATTGTGTCCCTAGCTAGCGTCAACACCATAGATCCTCTGCGCCCCTAGCTAGCCTCAGTGCCATGGCCTCTTACGCGTCCCTCAGCCTCAGCGTCCTCGCTCCTATACGTCACTATCCATGCCTAGCACGTCCCTGAACAACGGTCATGGATAATGCGCCCTTGGTTTAGCATAGCCATACTTAGTGACTTAAGTCACAAGTACATTAATGCTAAAACATTAGTGTTAACTATACAATTGAAGTGCTAACTTCAAACCTTCTTGGTACTATCTTCCTAGACCTAGTACAATTGATATTTACTAGAGGTTGTTCATATTGGTTTTATTCCTAAGACGTTAGCACATTAGCATTTTATATTAAAGAAGGTAGCACATTCTTATTTGCGCTAAGTAGCTAGTGCTAGCTTTGCTAGCTACCTTCCTCATAAATACACCTTTCTTCTCAATATAGGTCCAACATTAAGTCTTATACAAATTCTAATAGGTATCCTTGCTTAAGGAGCCCTCTACAACATTTGGCCTCAATTGCATCTCAGACTTACGATAAGTCACTTTTGAGCTAATATGTAGCCATTAAATGTGCCATGTATTTTTCAAGCAAGTACATGACCACTAAATTCTCAAACTCAGCAATAATCAGTATGATTATATATTCGGCGAGTCACGCGACTTGCCTCACTGACTTAGCAAGTTACTCTGACTTGACTTGACTTAATCAAAACAATAGTGGCTTATGACTCCACTATTCTCACGAGACATCAAATATAACTGGGGGATTCTCATTGTAGTATTAGTTTGGCGGTCTAAGGCATCGTGGGTTGTGGTACCACCTCCACTAACGAGAAGGTTACAAGAAGTGGGCGGCTAGAGCAGTTGAAAGGATGAAGAGTGGTGGTCAGATAGGTCTTCCATACTTTTTGGGCACCACCCCACTATAATCTCCATAATAATCACTTCTACACCTCTCCCTAACTTCCACGACTTACGAGAAAATCAGTGTGTCTTCTTTGAACTATAAATAGATGATTCTCATTTATTTGAAACAAAACAGACAAGATACTGAGTTTGGAGAAACAAAACTTACAGAATTAGCGATTCCTTTCATAGAATCCATTTTCTTCTCCATATACTATCACACTGATATTTTCTCAACCTTCTTTTCTTCCCTCCGTTAAGACCTAGCCAAATCATTTCCATCTTTATAATCGAAGCAGGAAATGAATGGCCGTTTCTTGGTTTAGGCTCGTCCTTTTCGAGCTTGATCTCTCGAACCAACTTGAAAGTACGATTCTACCGTACATTTGCTTTTACCCTAAAACAGGTTCATGACTCCACTCTTTCTACGAGATATCAGATACAACACATGGGGGGATTCTCATTTGGGTATTGGTCTGGCGGTCTACGGAAATCGTACGTTGTGGCAACACATCCACAAACAAGAAGTTAATAAGTAGTGGGAAAGTTCCAGAGCGGTTGAGAGTACAAGGAGTAGTGGTCAGACAAGTCTTCCTTATTTTTCGAACATGACTCAACTAAAATATCCACAATCGTTACTCCTCCACCTCTTTTATAACTTCCACCACTTACGAGAAATCAGTATGTTTCCTATCAGACTATAAATAAATGGCCTTATTTATTCGAACAGGGAACTAAAACAAAAACAATGATCTATCCAGAGGTAATCCATTCTAATTATTTCCAATCACACAGTGATTTCTCAATCTTCTTTGCTTCCCTCCCCTAATATCAACCCATTATCTCCACCTTTGCGACCGAAGCAGGACTTGAACGACCATTTATTGGTTTAGGCTTTTCCTGTTCGAGTTTGATCTCTCGAAACTACCTGAAATTAATCTTTTGGAGTACATTTGTTTTCACCATAAAACACATAACCATACTTTTTTGTAAGTTTTTTTTAAGGTTGCATCAAAGAAACTGTAAACATGGTTATTATGAGGTTCAACTGCTTAAACTTACAGTCTAAATATCTACAATCACATTCAAAAACCTGTTCAGAGGATCTTAAGTTGTTATTCATAAGGTTAATCAATTGAGGAAGTTATTTATGTATTATTGAAAATCAAATCCTTCATGGTTAGGAATAACATATTCGAAAACAACCTTGCACCTATATTTCCATATGAACCAATAAGTATAAATATTTCTGAAATTCTTATCTTCCAGCCATTGTGATTTGTGAGCACCAATCTTTAAAACTAATATTAGCAGCATTATAATAAATATGGGACATAAATAAATCTCTCCATATAGCTTAGCCAAAGATGTAACCAGTAAAAATATGATCAACATTCTCACTAACCATACAATTCCATAGAGGACACGGAATTGCAATTGAATAAACCTACCGAAATTTTCTCTAACAGGCAGAGAATTACTAAAAGCTTCAAAAGAAAAAATTTAAGAAATTTTTTAACCCTAGGCATGAAGCTTCCAAATAAAACACCATTCAACCTTTTTACTGACATGATTTCTATCGCAAAAAAAAATTGCAGGAAGATTTAAGAAACTATACCATCCTTAGTCTCAATCTATTTTATGTGGTCCTTACCATCACTACTGTTCCAAGGTTCAATTAATCTAATTTCTTGAGTTGTATTTTTATCAAACAGACTCTGAATAAGATTGACATTCCACTTACCTTGGTGATCAATGATACCTGGCACCCTTTGAACAATAGCCAAACTATTATCATTCCTTGGTTTACTTGGTAACCAGTTATTTGTCCAAAGGTTAATATCCTCTCCACTTCCTATTTCCCAACAATGGTTTTCCATAATATCATCTTCCTTCGTAAATACTAATTTAGACCTAGAAATTAACTTCTTTTTTTTGTAGTTTAAAGAGTCAGATTTAGGAAAATACTTACACTTAAGAAACAAAAAAAGTTAGTCGGCATGGGCATCATGATGAAGACCATGCCGACTCTCTCTTATCTATCAGCAAATTTTTATATTCATACTATCTTCCCTTGTATATTTTCATCGGCATTGATAAGTTGTGTTATCGGTTTTGATAAGTTGAACCGTCGGCGTTGATAATTCTGACACAATCATCTTAAAATTTTATATTTTTTCTTTTTCAAAATCATTAACAGTCGGCATTGTCTTAAATTTACGACCATGCTGACCATTTACAGTCAGCATGAATATTAGATAAAGACCATGACGATTCTGAGTAATCTTTTTGTTTTTTCTAATGATTTTTCTTATTTTTTTATTTTTGTTTTAATAATTTTGATCATTAAAAAAACTGACCCGAATGTATAAATTTAATCTAACTACTAAAACTATAACTACATTGATTATTTATTAATAACATCTAATTAACTAACAACTAATTTATCAAGGGTAATTTAGATATTACGAAAAACTATGGATAAAGGGTTTTTAGAAATATTTTAAAATATCCCTATTTTTTTTATCTGGTATCCCCCAATTTGTGTGGGTATCCCCCAATTAAACGATCATTGATAAGGGTGTTGTTGGAGAAAAAATCTTCTTGACATTGTATTTCCGCATATTTAGAGCATCTCCAACAGAAGGTGAAAATTTTATTTTTCCATGACACATAGGATTTTAGACCCCCTTCTAAAATAAATTTATCTCTAATAGAAGGTCCTACAAAATAGGAGGGATTAAAAATTAAATACAAAGGCTTAAAAGAAAGTCTTAACTAGACCTCCGGAACCACCTCCATGTCATATTTTTCATAAATTTTTTTTAATAATTATTTAAAGTAAAATTAAACGGCCAAGAGCATCTCCAATAAAAGGTACAACTTTTTTTTCTCATGACACATGGGATTTTAGACCCCCATTTAAGATAAAATCATCTCCAATAGTAGAATCTACAAAGTAGGAGGGATGACATACTAAAATATAAAGGTTTAAAAGAAAGTCTTAACTAAACTTTCGGTTAAACCTTCCATGTCATTTTTCCCTATTTTATTTCTTTAGTATTTAAAATAAAATCGGTTAAAATTTTACTATGTAATATAAGATATTCTAAGTTTTAAATCCACTTGGACATAGTTTGTTAGCTATGAGGTCCTATATTTACTACATGTGTAACTAAATAAATGTCTTGATACGACCTCCACGTAGGATTTTTACACCCGTTAAGGGAGATGCTCTAAGATTTTATCACATAAGATATTCCAAGGGTTAAATCCAAATACTATTGACTAGAATTTACTGGAATCCTATATTTATCATATGGGCAAACCCTCCTAAATAAGTCTTAATAAGACTTCTACATGGGATTTTTTACACCTACTATTAGAGATGCTTTTATTGGGATATTTTTTTGAGAAAATGGGCTATATGGCCAAAAAAATTTAATTCCAGGAACCATTTACATGGGTGAAACGGACATGAACCATTTAAATCTTTAACTCACTGAAATACCCTTAAACATATCTTCTCTTTCTATTACACTGCCAAAAAAACATGCATCGATCATATTTTTTTCCATCATCTCCAAAATCATCAAGTAACTATCACCACCTTTCTTTTTCTATCTTCTCCACCATCACCTTTCTCCACCGTCTCTACCACCGACAATGAATATTACCCCATCTTTCTCCACCGTATCTCCACCACCATTATAGATTCTTAAATGCTAACTAGGGTTTGAATCAATCAATTTCACCAAATAATTCATGATTCTCCTAAAACTAGTAAGTTTCCAAACCCTAAGTATTTCAGAATGACATGGATTTATTGTTAGGTTGGTTGATTTTGTTATCATGTAACAAGATGTAATTGAGTGATTTGTTCATGAGAGGTATAACTAAGTGATGTTGTCTCTGATATCTTATGATTGAAATGATGAATTACCAATAATTTATGTGGATAAAATTGGTTTCATCCTGTTTTAGAATGGATTAAATTTGGTTTCATCCATGTTATATTAGGATAAAACCGGTTTCATTATGTTTTAGATTGGGTTGAAAAAAAATCATGCATGAAAGATCCTCAACCTTTGATTATTTTATGCACATCACTGATCACATTCTTCATCATTATATTGTTATGCATTTAAAAGCTTAAAGTAATAAAACTAGAGCTTTAGGATTTTTAACATTATATTGAGAAGGTGATATGTTGATTCAATGTTGACCACTAATCAAGATATTCCTAGAGAGGGATGCTTTTTATGTTTTCATATGACAGTAGTCTAGTACTGGCCTTCCTAGCTATTCCATCGTACTCCAAGCTAATGCATATTGTACTCATAATCTACTTCTTTATATCTTTAAACACTTTCTTGTCTAACTTATCAATGCTTGAACATATTGTTATGAATTATTCAGTTGAAACTCCACAAATTTCCAACATTCTATCTAGGATAAAATTGGTTTCATTATGTTTTAGATTGGGTCGAGTTTGGTTTCGCCAATGTTTAAATAAATGAAACCTGTTTTATCCTGTTTTAGATAGGGTTGAATTTGGTTTCACCCATGTTTAAACTAGATGAAACTAGTATTTTCCTTATTATATTGGGTTCAATTTGATTAAAATTTGACTGTACTATGATTTAAATTGTTGTAGGAAGCAAAAAACAAAAGGAGTACTGAAGTAAAAACAAAGAATATGCATGAAACTATCTTCTTCTTTTTCTTACGTAAACATGGATAAAATTGGTATTATTTGGTTTTAGATTTGTTTAAACTTTTTTTATCCAAGTTTAAGTTAGGATGAAACCGGTTTCATCTTGTTTTAAATTCAATTGGATTTGTTTCATTCATTTTTAAACTAGGATGAAACCGGTTTCATCAATTGGTTGAATTTGTTTTCATCTTAGTATACACTTTGATACTTATGGGAATGTGAATCTATTAATCAAACTCCCATATTTAGAAAAATTTGGAAATATAGGGATTTCAGAAATCATTCATTAACTATTATGTGGATATTATACCATAATAGTGGTAATAATTTGGCTAGTACGTATAATGCGTTAGCAATTTTAAAGATAGTTGGGTATGATTTGGAAAGTATTGACACGAATCTATGTTAATTACGATGAAACATCTTCAACAATCTAATGAGAGGTAAACAATTGTTTGTGAATGCCATGTTTTGTGGCTTAGATGAATAGATTAGCCAACACACTGGTGGTAGTCTTTAATTTCATTTACTATTTGAAGTTTGATAACCTTGTTTTGTCTTTATTTGCAGTTTTGTGCCTATTCATACTAGTGCAGAGAAGGGCCTCCGATTTGTATACTGTGCAGATAAGGAATTAATTGGAGTTACTATGAGTATCAGTTATCCGATTGCTTGCTTCTTTTTTTTTTGTCTTTTATCTTTATTATATGACTGGAGTCTTTGTTATGTTTCAGCTGTCATATCTTCTTTGTTGAATGATTGGAGTGGGATGGATATGGAGAAAGCCAAGGAATATGTAGTGAACTGTCAAGTTTGTGTATATGAGGATTGTATTCTTCAATATGGGTTCTGACTGTGCTACTTTTAACAAATATCTATTGCAGTACTTCCATCCAGTGCATATTATTTGATGAAAAGTCTTTTATGCGACTATATGATGAGGGATTTGGGTTGGGTCCTGGATTAGAATCTCATGGTAGGTAGATATTGTAAATTTCTACAATAGCCATGGTTTCGTTAATTTAATCCACTATCTGTTATGTGCAGCACAAGATAAGTCGAGAGATTTTTTTTTCCTTTTCCAAATGCATGTGGTGAAGGTGGAGCACTCACAGTCACAGAAAGAGATGTTTGAAAAAATGTTTCAGTTGGTAAAATCATAGTAAAATTATGTAAAAACATTACCGATCTTTAACTAATATAAAAATATAAAATTTAAATGGATATGGACATTTTAGTCTATTTTGTAATAATTAATCTTACTAAAAGATAAAATTTTGGGTGAAATACTCAATCAAGAATATTTAAAAGGTATTTAAAAAAATTGAATATTAAAAAAGTATCTAATTTTACTTGTCTTATACATCCATAAAAATAAAATTACGGAAGGAGTACTAATATTTATGGTCCCGTATTAGTCGTACACTCGTACCGTGGATATTATTGGAAGTTGTATAACAATTGACATGTGGCATACATACTCGCACGTTCTTTCACGAAAGGACCATTTTTAGCACAAAGAAATGCGAGATACAATTTTTGGATGAGAATTTAGTTTGGTGTATGTAGTCCAGAGAGATTACTAGGCTAGATTAGTCATTGAAGACTTGATAGTGATATATTCCACTAATCAAGTACTATATTTAAGGAAAATAAACGGGATTTTTAGGAACATGTCCTAAATTATTCATGTCAGTTGGGGATATGTCCTCTAACGGAAAAAATTAAGGAATATATCCCAGCCATCCATTTTAACCGTTAAATGATGAAAAATGTACATGTGTGAGACCACACGTGTCAAATTCGGACAATAATACCCCTGTCTTATAATTTTGATTCCCACAAGTCCCAAATTTGTAGATTATCGACACGTGTCACCTACCATCCGACGGTCAAAAAAAATTGAAAATTTTGAAAATATAAAAAACCACAATATTCTTGAAATGACCTTATTACCTCTTAGTTTTTAAAAAATGACAAAAAAAATTGTGACTGTTTTGTTGACCAAATTGGCTGAATTTTAACCTGTTTGAAGTCTGAAATTGAACAAGCATATTACGGAAACTACTTTAGAGTGTAGGACTCAAAATGGCCTAACTTTCTGCATAAAACAGTACTATTGCTTTGGCTCATTGTATACAATAAAATACTAGACTTGTACGAGTGTTTTTTCATTGACATTTTTCTCTACCAGTAATTTGCTAGTAACTAATTTTAAGCTTATAACTGTCGGACAGTTCACCATTTTGTACATGGCATAAAGTACCAGGCAAAGAAATAATACAAGATTGTTGTCCTTCAAATTAATAGACAAAAAAAAAACATTGAATGAAATGAGGATTGAGAAAAACAAAACACAAATATGTTTGCATTACAAGAAAGATAAATCTAGGCTGACCTAATAATGTCAATGATTCTGCACACAAACATAACAGGATTCTTCCATTTAAAAAAAAGAACACAATGCCAAGCAGGGTACCATATCTGGCCTACCAGACTGACTGTGCATTGCATCTCAAATCAACCTCACCCCATGTTTAACAACCTTTGCCAACATATCATCATGCACACCCAAACAAAACAGAAGCTGAGATGGTTAGATGGAGGATCAACTCAGTGTTTCTGTTTCTGCTTCCTGTTGATATCATACAACACGTACACATCTGCAGCTGTCTTCATCTGAGCAAATAACCATTTATCACATAATATCTTCTTTCATCTAGCAAAGAGAGGTACAAACATTCATAGTTGTCAAACTTTGAAAGAAGTTTTGGATATAACACAACTACACAAGTGGCTTAAGGTTAGATTTTAAGACATGTGAAACAAAGCAAAAAAGATAAACGCTAAAAAAAAATTCAGAGTCAGAGAAAACACCGTTCTCAAAATTTAGAACATTAAGTTAACCAAAACTGACTCTTAAACATAATAAGCTTTCAGTATAAGAACTTGAAAAGGGTTGTGTCAGTGTGATTGACCATCAGAGTCTCTTCGAAAAATATACATCAAATTCTACTTGCACTAAATAATACTGCAATTAATAAAATCGAAGGTGTGAACTGCAAATTTCAAATACTACTAGCCCTTATATTGTCAATAAAATAAACTCAATTCATCAAACCCTAAAAAATCCCCAAGTCCACAACTACCAGCATCAAACAGTAACATCAAACCCTAATTTCACGTTTCAAAAAAAAAAACAAATCCCCCAAACAGTAACATCAAACCCTAATTTCATGTTTCTAAATAAAGCCCCAAATCCCCAAATCCCCAAATCCCCAAACAGCAACATCAAACAGTAAAATCGAACCATAATTTCATCAACAAATTTCATTATTAAAAAAAAAAACCAAAATTCAGTAACATCAAAACCCTAATTTCAATTTCAAACAAACCCTAAAAAAAGTAGCATGTAAACGCAAATTAAACACAAAAGATGTTAGATACAGTGATAAAAAGAAAGGGTTTTGATGTTAATACCTGTTTCCAGTACCCATTGATGTTGATTTCTTCATTCTTTCTGTAACAGTTGCGATTGCGATTTCTTCGTGTTGATTTCCAGTCACACCATCATCTCTGTCTCTGTCTCTGTCTCTCGATCTCTCCATTTCAGTGTGTCTCTCGATCAAACCCTTTCTCTCCATCTCTCGATCTCTCCATTTCTCTTCAGTTTCCTCTCTGCCTGTCTCTCGATGCTGGCTGTGTTTTTTTTTCTTACGTCTTTTCTCTTCTTTGAGAAGACACTAAGTTAACAAACGTGCCATCTACATGTGTGTTATGAAGTTGTAATCTCATAACACGTGTCCATCACCTTCTAATCGGACCGTAGGATCTAGCTAAGGGTAGAAGTGGAAAGTTGAACACACGTGTAAACTCACACATGCGAAAATCCTCCATTTAACGGTCCATTTGGATGGCTGAGATATATTCCTTAATTTTTTCCGTTAGTGGACATATCATCAAATGTAGGGTATAATATCGGGACATATTCCCAATTTTCAAAAAATAAACAAGGTACACGTAAGTTTAATACATCAAAAAGCATATGGGTTTAAGAATGTGTCTTGTTCACGGGTCTTCTTGCTCTCCTAGGTAATGAATTTAATTTTGTTCATACTGCCTAAACATAATTTCATGACAGTTTAATCTGATTTTTTATTTAATTTTAGCAATAGTTATAAAATATACTCGCTTCATTTAAATTATTAAGGCGAAATTTTATATGTGATTTGTCCAACTAAATAAATAAAATTTTAATTTTAAAATAATTTTTTATATGCTTACCCTGATTTATGTGTATGAGTATCACCAAAATTTGTTTAATAGATCTAGTTACCGGAAATAAATTAAGAGCAAATTAGAAAAAAAAAATACTAATTAGGAAACCAGTAATTTTTTATTTTTTTGAAGCATAAAGCCAATAGATATTACATATGGCTAAAATTAACTCGTTAAAATTAAATATCGGATTATACATTTTAGAACAGTACGCGGAAAAACTATTACCTACGCTAATTAATAACGAAAGTTTATGCATAAAAAAAAGAAAATTCTAAACGAACCCGTGTTTGAACCACGGTCCACCCAGAAAGACTAAATTAACAAAGTCTTCCAAAGACCCAAGCAGGACATGCCACAGATTTTGTCTAGTAAACTCGTTTGATATTGCCATATTGGTACCAATGAGTTTATTTCACATTATGGGTGTTTGTTGAAACATCCTCTCCTTTCCTGAAGTTTAATAAGAAAACAATACAAATGTGTTCATATTTAAAGTAACTTTTAAAATAGAATTTGATGGCTACAGGTATATAAGAATATATGAACTCACAATCTCACAATGAATCAAACTGGGTCGTTTTCATTTACACATAATCTTGTCGATTATTCGATGAAAGTTCTTGCTATATGTTAACAAAGTTGAATGTTATAGGTGAGAACAATTCAAAGAAAGGTACAGATAATTCATGAACTCCTCAATAGTTTTTATTCATTTTACGGGAGTGCCCGCATGCACATACTGTCATTTAGCTTGTTTCAATTTTACACTTTGCAAATTCTTATAGATAACTAACCATTTTATTGGGGGTTGAGAAAAATTAATTGGGGTTATTTATTTATACTCATCTAAAAGAGATAGTTATGGGATGTCTAATGGGTGAGTAAAAATCCTATACTACCCTTTACTCTAATCCTATATTACTTATCTATCATTATCATGCTCATAAACTAAAACAATTCTTCCTCTTCTCATTCTCCATATTCATCTCTTTTTCCCTCATAATACAACCTCTTCCTCTTCTCATTCTCTTTATCCATCTCCTTCTCCCTCTCCCTCATAACAATGAGTCGAAAAAACTAAAGCTTCACGACCAAAGGATCCACCAATTGGGTCTCAATTGAAGGGGAATAAAAAGATGATGAACGAAAAACACGAAATGATTGAAATCGATTCGTCCACTGATTCTGACGATATGACTCTCCATCAATTTCAAAAGACCCATATAAGGTAAGTTACATCAAAATTTTAGGGTTTTATTACTTAAGTTGAAGAAACCAGGGAAAAAAAATCTAGGATTTTCTGAAACGATGCATAATCGGTAGATAGAAGTCCTTTTCTTCTACCGATTATGACCTGTAATTTCTTTCTGGATATTTATTTGAAATAATCAGTATATATAAAATAGGTTTATCTACATATTATGAATTGTGTTTTAGATAAACCAGTTTTAGGGCTACAGTCTAATTGGTAGTTAGTAATCGTGGTTCATCCACCGATTATGGTTCCATTCAACAACTATTTTTCTATAAAAATTTGATTTACATTCGGTAGATATAAAATAGGTTTATCTACCGATTATGCATTGTGTTTTTAGATAAAACAATTTTAGGATTATGCTCTAATTGGTAGTTAGTAATCGTGATTATGTGCCGATAACGATTATGGTTGCTTTAACAACTATTTTCCTATAAAAGTTGACTTACAATCGGTAGTTAATTTGTGAACCTTAACTACCGATTGTTTATAATCGGAGGATTTTAATGAACCATACCCACCGATTGTGAGTAATCGGTGGTTAAGGTTCACATTTTATCTACCGATTATGTGTCCATTTATTGGATGCTATCAGTTAGAACTATTCTTTGAACTCATGTATGAGTTTGTTTATTAATGTATGTTTACTCTATAATAGAAATCTCTCTTATGTGCTTACAACTTGTTGTTTTTTTTTAATTTAGGAATAAGAAGGGAAAGGAAAAGGCTGATATTCGTTCAAATCCTCTTCTCAATTTATCATCAGGGGTAACTACAGAAGAAATATATTAAATGATGTTGAATGATCCACAATGGGAAAAAATGATGAACGATCTTGCTCATCCCCTCAACATCATTGATATTGAATCAGATGAAGAAGAAGAAGAAGATGATCAAATTAATAGAACCATTTGGTTGGAAAACGACTTTAAGTACAAATGTACACCTGATGAGTTAGAGGCCGAGGAGTTAGAAGAAAGAGATGATCATGATACGAGAACCTTTTTCAAGGAAAGCGACTTTGAAGGTGTAAACCCATATTACAATGAAGATGGTGAGTACATAGGTCCACCTGAGTTATTGGAAAGGTTGATGTTAACAAGAAGTTGTTAGATGATGAGGCTATGAAGAAGAGAAGATTTAAAACTGGTGTTAGGAAGCCGAAAGTATCAAGGATTGGAAGAATTGGACGAGGACGATCTGGTTGATAACTATGAATGTCTATGTTGCTTTTTATTTTTATGGTTGTTATGTATTTTAAAACATTTTGAACAATATTATGTAGTAAGGGATGAACCAGTTTCTTCTTTAAGTTTAGACAATATTATGTTAACTTTTAAAAGTTTACTTCATTAGCAATTTCTAGCATAGTTTAGAAAAGTATCATCCCTCTCATATGAAGCATGATCAACCGCATCAACGATCTCCTCAAAAAAACAAGGTAGCCTACTACAGTCGGTAGTTCGAGGTTATTATTTTTATCCGATTATGCAATAATCAGAGGTTTTTTTTTTAAATCAGTATAATCGGTAGATACATTTGGTTACTTTCTACTGATTGTAAAAGTAGTAAAATTATACATTTTCAAAATTTGGAAAAAATTATTTTTGGGGCTAATTTTTATAATCGGTAGTTAAATTATTCTCCTAAACTTCCGATTGGGATAGTAGCAAAATTAGACATTTTCAAAATTTGGGAAAATTTATTTTGGGGCTACTTTTACAATCAGTAGATAATGATCCCACGAAACTACCGATTATAAGAGTACATAATCGAAATTGGGAAGAAAAATCAGTGTGGGGCATATATTATAATCAATAGATATTTAAGTTCACTAAACTACCAATTGTGGAAGAACAATAAAATTGGAAATTGGGGAAAAAATCAATTTGGGGCTTATTCAGTATAATCGGTAGTCATTCATTTATCAAAACTACCGATTATGCTGGATTAAGGGACATAGTTGATAATCGGTAGACAATATATTCTATTATCTACCTGTAGATGGTGAGTATTTGACAAGGGATAGAATTGTAAAATTACCCTATGCCTAGCAGTAGGAATATAAAAGGATATATACATATCTATGCACGTATTCCTAGCTTTATAGCAAACTACGAAATTTTGTATTTCTACTTATATATTCCGCAAGCAAATTAAGAGTACATTCTCTACAAACAACTACATGCATTCTAAACTAGCCTTGTAGCCTCCTCGATTATTCACAAAATTTATGCCATATCGAACTAGTCTCGAGTCGCATAAATTCCATAGTTGAATTCCTTGAACTTGCCTCGAATGTGCATCGATGTTCCAATAACATCTATCAAATATGGGAGTAGCTATGCTTAATTCACAAATAAATTCTAGTCTAATGCCTTGTTGACAACGAACATATCACAAACTGCTGTCCTGAGCTTAAAATATGCCATTGTAGCACTTTTCTCAAAGACAAGCCACAAATTATGTGCCATTACCTTCTTGGACGAGACACAAACAAGGAGCAATGCCTTACAACACGCATTGTACCTATGAGATAGGCTAACCCTAGCATTTTCTTTCATTAGAGCCAGGTTAGCACTAGCCACCTGGTTTAGCACCACGTTGGCACTAGCGCTAAAAGCATTAACTTCCCTTGGCAAGCGCGTCTTAGCCTAGCAGCGTCTTGGCAGCATCCTAGCTAGCGTATCTCAGCTAGCAGCATCCTAGGGAAAGCGTCCCATCTAGCTACCGCATCTCAGTTACAAGCTTTCTCGAGCACCAGCGTCTTGGAAAACATCATCCATGGTGCTAGTATCCTCGGTGCAGCTTCCTTGAGCAACAGTGCCTCAACCACGAACGTCTCAGCGCAAGCGCATCTCAGCTAGTACATCCCATCCTAGTAGCTTCCCAGCGTAGGCGTCTTAGCACTAGCGTCCCAGCCAAGCTACTGCGTTCCAGCGCAAGCGTCCTAGCCATTGGCACTAGCGTATCTAGACCACAAGCGTTTCAGCGCAAGCGTCTTGGCCGCAAACGTTCCATCCCAAGAGCGTCTCAACACAAGCATTCCAGCACAAGCGTATTTTGGTTAGCGTATCTCATTCTGCGGCGTTCTCGGCACTAGCGCGTCTCAGATATAGTGCATTGGCGCTAACTTCTTGGCCTATCTAGCTTCCTTGACTATTGGCGCTAACTCCTTTGACCGATTAAGTGTGTTTTCCTTGACACAAGAACGCTAGCACATTAGCTTTTACGAGATAACATATTATCATTTGCGCTAAGAAGCTAGTGCTAGCCTTGTTAGCTTCTTCCCTTAGAGATGTGCCATTCTTTTCAATATTGGCTTAACGCGAATCTTATATGGTTATCTAATAAGAACTCTTGCTTAAGAATCTCTTCACAAATCTTGGAATCAAATGTCTTCCAGATTTATGCCAAGTCACTTCTAATCAAACATTTGGCTATTAAAAATATGTCATGCCGTTTCAAAGTTAGTATATGACTATTAAACTTACCAGACTCGACACTGATCAGTCTAATTACAAACTCAGTGAGTTGCACGACTTGCCTCACTGACTTAGCAAGTCATTTGACTTAACTTGACTTAACTAAGATATTAGTAGCTCACGACTCCACTGTCATTCTACGAGATATCAAATACGACACATGGGGGGATTCTCATTGGGGTATTGGTCTAGCGGTCTACGACAATCGTACGAACAAGAAGGTAATAACAAGTAGTGGGACGGTTACAGAACAGTTGAGAGGAAGAAGAATAGTGGTCATACAAGTCTTCCCTACTTTTCGGGCATGACTCCACTACAATCTCCTAAATCGTCATTTTTCTATCTCTCCTTAACTTCTACCGCTTGATAGGTGCATTATTTGCATTAGTTTGATGTTCTAATTCATTGCTTTCTTGTTAGTTTTTATATCATTATGCTTTGATTTTGTTTTATTTTGAACTTCTTAGGTGTTATGAAGTACTTTATTTAGAAGTATTGTAGAAGTACTTTATTTAGATTCAGATATCAAAATCGTACAGAGCAAGCCTAAACCATGATAGTAGCCGTTCCTCCCTGCTTCGGTCACGATGAGAGGAAATAGGTTGATCTTAGGGGAGGGAAGCAAATAAAGTTGAAGGAATTATGTGTGTTGAATTAAATGTAGAGTTGCAGAACTATTGAGAATAATCACAGAGCTTATGAGAATTCTAAGCTTGTTGCGTTTTTAAAATGGGTAAGAAGCCTATTTATAATAGTTAGGAACACACGTACTTTCCTTGTAAAGTTGTGGGAGTAATGAAGAAACTGAGAAGTGGGAATCATGGGTTAATGGCTTAACCACCTTGCAATCTTCGGAAAAATATGACTCCATTAATTGCTTCAGTCTCACCACTGCTCTGTAACTTCCATTTCATGGGGAGTTGCTACGCCCACGTTGTTGTAACCGCCAGATCAAAACCCATGAATGATCCCCCCATGTGTTATGATTTGATTTCTTGTTGGAATTAGTGGAGTCGTGGACTCGGGATAATGCTAGTGGAAGCAAGAGCGAAAAAGATGCTCGAAAATAGGGAAAGAGGAAAGTTAGCACTGGGGCTAGAGACACTAGCCTTGGCACGGCTAGTTCCAGCGATAGCGCTTCCAGGACAGCAACGATATGAGCGCTGTCTAGTGCTAACTCTGCCTAGGCCAGCAGCAATGTTAGCGCTAGAGCTACCGCTAGGCTGCTAGGCTTCCAGCAATGTTGGCATTTTATGCTTAATTTTTATGCAGTGCATACAAAACATCTTCAAAAGATTCAGCTGTGGAAGTTTACTAACTTGAAATTTTGCTTGATGCGACTCTGCAATTAGATGGTATGCATCTCGTTCGCGATTTTACTGAGATATGGCTTAGCGTCTATTATGAACGTTCACAATTTTGTATAATCAGCGTATTCTATCTTATACAAATGGTTTGCCTAGATGCATGCGAAATAACGAGGATTTAATTGATTACAGCTCTGAAGATTATGTGATGTGTATATATGCAAAAAGAGCTACAGGGCTAATTTATCCAGGAGCTGAGTATCCCTTCTCGATTTTCTTGCAGAATGTAGGATAAGAATATTATTCATAATTCTGATGTTTGTCAGAAAATTATGCATATTTTGTGCTTCTGCAGCTTGGCGAAAAACAATATTTATAATTTTATTTCTTGTCAAAAATTCACCATCAACATTAAGTACCCTGCTTAGCGTGGAACGGTAATATATTTCGTGGTAAGAACTAGATGGTGATTTGCATATATATATATATATATATTACTAAAATAAATCAACAAGTTTTAGTTCGTCGCACATTAACAGATATTCTGATTTGATGACGCTCCAATGACGCAGATAATTATTGAGAGAGTAGTAGGTTATGTAATAGTGCCTGTAGGATGAAAGAGCATCGTCTGGAGAGCATAAATTAGTGAAGCATGGCTGATTTACACGATGGAGGGACCAAAATTGACCCGTGTGTAGCACATGAGCATGGTTTCAATTAGGAAATCCTTGTTTGACCTAAATTTGGAATCCAATCACTATAAAAGGGAGTAAACCCTTATTATTGTTATTTTTTTATTTTCTCCCATCATCACCGATTCCAGCGCCTCCCATCTCTTCCAGTCCAGCAGCATCTCCTTCTCCATTCGTCAGCGCCACCATCCAGTCCCTGCCGGCGACTTCCTGCTGGATCTGACACTGACCAGGTAACTCTTTTTTTTTTACGTGAGTAAACACTCACATTTTTTTTTACATGAGTGTTAACTCACTAGCTCAATTGCCTTTGCTTATTTTATTGCGTAAGCATGCTATTGAATAGGTAATTATCTCCTTTTGCAGGTGAGCTTTAGTTCGACAATTTGTTGTCTTTGATTATGATAATTCTTCATTAGATTCACTGCAGCGTTGTTGAGTTTTAACCAGGTACGCTAAAATTTGTAGCAATTTTCCTTGGTGTTGATTTCAATTTATACATATAAGCATGTATTTGCATAAAATAGAATCATATCTTGTACATGATTGCGCAGTTATTGAAGTGAGTATTGTTCGAACCAATCGTAGATGTCGAATGATCACGAAGATAATGCTACCACTGCTTTTAGATATGGTGGAAACGAAAGTTCTGATATTATTCTTCTAGACGATGTGCCTAATATTCATGATGAGTTCTTTGATGGTGTTGTTAAAGAGTCTGCGGGCCCTGACTATGTTGGCAATTTTATTCCAAACATTAACATCCTTCCTCAGCCCCAGAGTGTTTATGCGCTAGCTATCGTTAGGTTTGTTTGCAGAGAAGGGAATACAGGTCCTCGTTTGTTGATTTAAAGACATTCCAAATTCCTTTGCATGAACGGACAGGGTGGGAAAAATTTATGTTGAAGAATCCTCAGGTGATGCAGGTTCTAGAAAATGCGAAGATACTCCATGTTGTGCGAGTGTCTGATACTATGAGACTTAATAAAGATACGAAGGGTCTACTTGCATTTGCTTCTCGTCGGTGTGGTCCAGCCTATTCAGCTGTATGCGCTTTGGGTGAGCTAACCATTACTTTAGAAGACGTGGCAGTCTTGTTGCAACTACCCGTTGTTGGTAATATCCCACTTGAATGGTATGAAGAGGAGAATGAACATGGTACCATCCTTTCTCAGAAGATAAAAGCTCTACAAAATTCTGGTCGTTGTGACAACAAAGATTATTCAGCTTAGATTGACCACTTATAGAACAGAAGATCGAGTGTTGACAGCTTTGCTTTTGACGATCCTTTATGCATTGCTGCATTCCTTGTTCTTTGGATTTCCTGAGATGTTTTCGAGGATTCTCTTGGAGGTCGGTTGAAGTATGTACTTGTTCTGCTTGCTGTTAGGTTTGCTGGTGGAAGGACCCTTCCTCTTGATATCTTGTTTCTAGGCTCTTTATACTCTCATTTGGTTCATTTATTCGTGACATGAGGATTTCCAACGGCTATGCCAAGGTAGAGTCTTTTATTCCTGTTATGTTTATGCAAGCCTGGTTGTGGGAACATTTTCCTGGATATGCACCGAAGACCAAGCCTTCTTTTCCGAGTACAAAAATAGAGTACGCTAGAATACTTTGTTGGAGTGAGAAGAAACCTTCTTCTGTTAGTCTTGTTAGCTTAATGGACAATGAGAAAGAGGTGAATTTCAGACCTTGGGGTTTGAAGCTTCAACACGTAGTTCCCTCAGAGATTTTTTCTAAGAGTCATGATGTTGTCTTGCATTCTGGCTCAAATGATGAGAGCAAAATTGCTACAGTTGGTGAGGCTACTTCACGAACAGTTGTATTCCAGGATATATTCTTGGTGTTTGCTTCGATGGTATTCCGCGCAAAGTTATAATATAAATAGAGCGGCTCGTCAAATGGGTTTTGATCAATCTATTCCTCGTTTTTGTACCCCGGCGCCTCCTGTAAATGAGCTTCAGCAGTCTGAGGGTGCTCGTACTATTTCTGGTCGAAGTATTCCTTTCTTCCAGGATGATAGGGAAGGACGTGTTACTGGTGCTTCTGGAATACACATTTCACCCTTCTTTAGCAGTTTATGACCAGTAAGCCTTCTGATGTGCACAGTGTGCCTTTTAGAGAGGAGTTAGCAGATCGACTGAACTTGAAGATTACTTCTGGAGTAAAACTTGATTCAATCGTTAGATTGGCACAGGTATCTAAAGAAAAAATCCTTTTCTGTTTAATCATTATTATTTACTCAACAATTAAATGTTTGGGTCTTCTTTGATAATGTGAACTTGGCATGTGTTCGAGTATCACCTGTTTTCACCTCAAGAGTGATGTATCCGTAGGCACTGCTAGACTTCCCTTCATAATTTTTTATCATAGTTGGCGAGTGCGTAGATTCGTGCTTAGAAATCCCCGCAGCTCTCAGGGTCTTGATAGTGATGATGTTGATGTCAGTACCCGCATCGATTAATGTGTGCTTGAATTCGGTGTCCTTGAGGAAAGAAGTGGTGAGAAGTCCCCAACTAGGATTCTCATTGTGTCGGACAACCACGTCTGCAGCAAATTTGGGATACATAATATCTTTTTCAGCGAAGAGTAGACGCTTACCCGATAAAACACGATTGAGGACGGTGAAAATTTTTTTTTGCTGCGTCTTTGATAATTAAAGGAGTTCACATATGCGCGTCATCGTGGATTGCACAGTTTGTTGACTTGGTCCCCAGAGAGAGTGAAGCTTCTGGTTGGGAGAGGATCTATGTGGACGCCTTCATTCCCCAGGCATAGTTTTCCTGAGTCGATTTTTTCTTTGAAGATACGTCTTAGACCATTGCACTCACTGGTGGGATGATTGACTAATCTGTGGAAGTGATAGTATTTTGGATTGGACGTGTCCTCCTTGGTGGGTGGATGTCGCATAGGTGGCAACATGATAGTTCTATTTTGTACCCATAATTCTAGCAATTCGAGGACCTCTTCCATGGGAAAAGGGAAATCAGGGATTATCAAATCCATCTTGTTTGTAGTGGCTAACGCAAAATCTCGGCCGATCCTTGTCCTTGAGTTGATATTAGGGTTGTTGCTGGATTTGATGTGGCGCGCTTAGTCTACGACATTGATTGAGAAACTTCCTTCCTCTTTCCTCCTTCCTCAGTAACAACACCTATGGAGTGTTGGGTAGAATGTTGTTTGTTTGCTAGGCGTCTACTTCTACGGGTGTCTCCATGGATTTCTTCTCTGGAAGGCGTCGTTCTTTCTAACAGGGCCGGAGCAGTTGTTGCTGATATTTTGGCGGCCTCGTGTAGCTCAGAGAAGGTTTAAAATCGTAAAAGCACGATAAACATGAATCATACCATTAATGCAAAGCTCCACCAATTATTTTTAAATCATGTTCTGATCATGGATCAAGAGCTTGTGTTCTAAACCTCTTCACGTAGTCATTGGGCTGCTCATTGTTCATCTGGAACATTCTTCCCAGGTCCGAGAGAGTGATTTCCTTGGAGACAAAGAAATACTTTTTCTAAAAAGTATTGACCATCTAAGACCAACTAGAGATATTGTTGGGGGCGAGGTTGTTGTACCAGGTATAAGCTCTCCCTATGGGAGATTTGGAGAATTCTTTGAGTCGCAACACTTGGTTATATTCACGTACTCCTAACGACTCTAAGAATCGAGAAACATGCTCTCGGGCATTCCCGTTTCCATCGTACAATGAGAATGTAGGGGACGAATATCCGCTTGGTAATGCAATCATCTGGATTTCAGTTGGGTAGGGAGGTTGGTGCTGATGGAATAAAAATAAATCTCCCTTCCCATGGTTTCACAAGAGCCTTTCTAGATCTTCGCGAGTGACGAAGTTTTGTTGTTGGTGACTTCTATCTGGTATACAATCACTGATGATATGTGCCTCGTCATTTTTCTGGGTGTTAGCTTTCGACGTGCTGGCTCCACCAACAGTTTTAGATGCATTCCTAACTTTCACCATTTGACGATGACGTTGTTCCGGCTATAACTGCTCTGTCAGAGTCTTAAGAAAAGTAAGAACTTCCTACTGGGTTGTGGTCATGGCTATTTGGGTTTCAGCCAAGGTATCCTATCATTTCATTAAATCATCCATGGTAGGTGGTACTTGCTCCTTGTTTTTGGCACCTTCAGTGGCATGAAGCGGAGTTTCGGTGTTTACATTGGAAGTGTTTTGAGGATTGATTTCTGGTACTTCATCACTGGTATTACCATCTTTTGAAGTGGGTTTTAAACCTAAATTGGGATTGGTTGCTGAACCTGGCCTGAGATCAACAATTTTTGAGTGGTTAAGAATTGATTTTCAGATGGTTGAATAATCAGATTCGTGACCGAAAGATTGATCTCCCACTGTGGTCGCCAATTGTTAGTACCTAAAAATTGATTCTAGGCAAAACAATGTACTGTAGAAGTACTTTATTTAGATTCAGATATCAAAATCGTACATAGCAAGCCTAAACCACGATAGTAGCCATTCTGCCTTGCTTCGGTCACGATGAGAGGAAATAGGTTGATCTTAGGAAGGGAAGCAAAGAAAGTTGAAGGAATTCGGTGTGTTGAATTGTGTGTAATAATCACAGAGCTTATGAGAATTGTAAGCTTGTTGTGTTTTTGAAATGGGATAGAGAGCCTATTTATAATAGTTAGGAACACACGTACTTTCCTTGTAAAGTTGTGGGAGTAATGAAGAAATTGAGAAGTGGGAATCATGAGGTTAATGGCTTAACATCCTTGGAATCTTCAGGAAACCAAGACTTCACTTCCCCATTAATTGCTTCAGTCTCACCACTACTCTGTAACTTCCAGTTCATGGGGAGTTGTTACTCCCATGTTGCTATAACCGCAAGACCAAAACCCATGAATAATCCCATCGCATGTGTTATGATTTGATTTCTTGTAGGAATTAGTGGAGTCGTGGACTCAGGATAATGCTAGTGTAATCAAGAGTGAAAAAGATGCTCGAAAATAGGGGGAAAGGAAAGTTAGCACTGGGGATAGAGGCGTTAGCCTTGGCATAGCTAGCTCCAGCGACAGCGCTGCTAAGCCTCCAGCGTTGTTGTCGCTGGAGCTAGCACGAACGTTAACTTAGCCAGGCTAGAGACGTCATGTTTGGCATAGGTGCTAGCGCTAGCATTGTTAGGGCCTGTTTGGCGCTCGAGCGTGTTGGCTTTGCTGACTTTTAGCTTCTTGGCTCTTTCTTGGCCTTTTTGGCACATACTTGTGCTACTCATTTGTGTTGGGAGTGTGACTAGGGAAAGCACTTGCTAGTGCCATAGTTATTGCCTACGCGTCGCTAGCTTTGACATTCATTAATGCCATGCCCATATTTATGGTCTGTTTAGAGTTTCTCAATTGTATGGGATTTATTATTAGTATTTTATGCTTAATTTTTATGCAGTGCATACAGAACATCTTCAAAAAATTCAGCTGTGGAAGTTTGCAACTTGAAGTTATGCTTGATGCGACTCTGCAATTAGATGGTATGCATCTAGTTCGCGTTTTTATTCAGATTGGCCTCTATTCTGAATGTTCACAATTTTGTATAATCAGCGTATTCTGTCTTATACAAATGGTTTGCATAGATGCATGTGAAATAACGAGGATTTAATTGATTACAACTCTGAAATTTATGTGATGCGTATATATGCAAAAAGAGATACAAGGCTAATTTATCCAGGAAATGAGTATCCCTTCTCGATTTTCTTGCAGAATGTAGGATAAGAATATTATTCATAATTCGGATGTTTGTCAGGAAATTAAGCATATTTTGTGCTTTTGCAGTTTGGTGAAAAGCAATATTTATAATTTTCTTTCTTGTCAAAAATTCACCATCAAAAGTTCTTAATACCAATTAAAGAGAATGAGAATACGAAGTGAGCGCAAAAAGAATAAGGTCATTCCGAGTTCGTACGAAGAAGTT
Organism: Papaver californicum; assembly: GCA_023531435.1. Lineage (NCBI taxonomy): Eukaryota > Viridiplantae > Streptophyta > Magnoliopsida > Ranunculales > Papaveraceae > Papaver > Papaver californicum. Next base: position 2,049,762 of record JAJJMC010019771.1, read on the forward strand.
ACGGACAAAACCGTCGAGACGAAAAAAGGTCACCTACAACTCAACAATCGGCATTGCTCATAAGCAACACATTTATGCCGACTGTGACACAAAAATGGCATAGAATTGGACCTACCTTCGGCATTGCTCATAAGCAACACATCTATGCCAACTGTAGAGAATTTAGTGGCAGAGAATTGGACCTAAAGTCGGCATTGCTCATAAGAAACACATCTATGCCAACTGTAGAGAGTTTAGTGGAAGAAAGTTGAACTAACAATCGGCATTGCTTGTGGGGAATCATCTATGTCGACTGTGGCAAATCCAAGGGGTCCGTTTGACACGTTTTGACTTCCAAATCAAGTAAACTTAGTTCCAATGGGATTCTAAACCCTAAAAGGGGAGGATACTTGATGGCCAAGCATTAAAGGTTATAAAAGAAGACATCTAAGGCTCAAACAAGAAATATCTAGATCTCTACAAAATATTCTACCTCTCATATCACAACTTCTATATCAAAAACCTAGGGTTTTCCCCTTTGGGGGAAACCATTCTTCTTCTTTGTATATTTTTCCATGGGTTTTAGTAAATCCATGAGTAGGTAACTTTGTTTTATTGGTTAGGGATGTAGTTGAAAGTCCTAAACATATGAATCAATCCGGCTTATTATTATCAATATTCAAGATCTCTTTTTATCGTTCATGTTTTACGGTGTATAACAATTATGTGATTGTGTTCATAAATATCATTGGTTCTCTTGAATGTTTAAGTTATAAATTAAATAAGCTCGGGAGCTTTTCTATAGTTAGTTAGGGTTCTTAGGTAATTTTATCAGGAACCTTAGCAATAAGTAGCAATTTGTGATCACTAGCGGTGCGAATCGTGAAGGAAGTCTCAAGTAAATCTTGTCTTAGGTTGAATATGCCACGATAAGTGCGATATATTGCCTATGAATAACTCGTCTCACGGATGTTAATGTTTTCCTCAAGTTGAATCTCTTAACGATAATCATTAGGTTATTTGGTGGAAAAGAATTTAGATATTAGCGATTGCAGTATGTGTTGACATGTGGAGGCATAACAAAGTATTAAAGTGATTGGAGATACTTTAGGGTTATTGGAACGAAGAGGGAACGGATGCTGATTCTAATCGATTGAGGAGCTTGTTTGGTGATGGAAGATGAAACCCCTAATCAGTATTTTTTCACCTTAATCTCAACCTTTGTTTTCTTTATTTTAATTAGTATAATTTAGATTAGTAATTCTACTACCCCCGTTGGTTATATAGAAAGTTGAAAACAAATAACAATTTACAGCTCCTCGTGGGAACGATCCTTACTACCGTTATATTACTTATTAGTATTAGTGGGAAATATCTTAATTAATTTCTTCGCAAACGACACACATCACCACTTACGAGAAATCAGTGTGTCTTCTCAAAAATATAAATAGATGGCTTCATCTATTCGAAACAACAAGGAAGAACTAAGACATATAGAATTAGCAATTCATCCCATATATAATCCGTTCTTCTTTAAACATTATTCATCACACGGGGATTTCTTAACTTTCTTTGCTTCCCTCCCCTAAGACCTACCCAATTTTATCCACGTTTTTGATCGAAACAGGACGTGAACGGTCGTTTCGTGGTTTAGGCTCGTCCTGTTCGAGCTTGATCTCTCGAACCTACTTGAAAGCATTATTTTGCATTACATTTGTTTTTAACCTAAATCAATTGGCGACCACGGTGGGAGATCAAACTCTCGGTTACAAAATTCAACTTCTCAATTATTCAAAATGGTCGGTCTCAAACTAGATCTTACAATCACTAATCCCAATTCCAATCCTTTTGGTACCAACAGTAATATCCCTGATGGTGCTATTTCTACGGCCAATGGCACTCTTAATGATCCTCTCTCCAACAATATGAGGGAGATTAGAAACGTCCCAGACCCAACATCCCTCGCGATATCTGAGCTCAAGCGGAGACAAAAAATTATGTCAAGAACCCTAGCGAGGCTAGAAGATTCGCAAAACTTCATTATTGATTTCCTTCACCGACTAACAGAATATTCATGGTGCATCTCGGTTTTCAGGGAAGACCTACTATCCCTGGGATTGGAGACTCCTTCCCAAAAAAACGTGTCCTCTCCACACCACATCAAGAGTTTTACAACCTTTGGGAAGCCAGTAAATCAAGAAGCAAACCGCCTGGTGGAAGACTTATGAGAACTTCTGCATTTCTTGAAACTCCAACGTAGAAACGTATTCCTTGCCCTGAATCGTGTTGCTACCGATGCACATATAACCCAACTTTTTGAAAAGGCATCGGAGACACCTGCGTCATCTCTTCTTTCCATGAGTAATGTTATATTCACCAAAGAAGACATGATGGATGAAGAAGGACATAACCAAGCCTTGTACGTGACAGCTTATCTTAAAGACTTTGAATTCTGAAGAGCATTTGTTGACACATGCGCCGCGACGAATATAATTATACTCAAGACTGCAAAGGTCCGTCCAAACAAGATTGTGCACTGACCTATTATGATGAAATAATTCAAAGGGAATCACACCAGCACCTACGAACATTTTTTCTTAGGGATCAAGGTGGGACCTATCCAATCAAAAGTGAAATTCCATGTCATATGGAAAGAACCTGAATATCATATGATACTGAGAAGACCGTGGCTTTATGAAAATAAGGTTGTCCCCTCCACTTATCACCAGTACATGAAGAATATGCTAAATGAGAGAATAATACAAATTACAGCATCTTCATTTCCTAAAGCTCCAGTTTGTGGTAACGAAATCTTCAAATCAAAGAACGATGTGCCCGACTTCTCTGAAGATCCACACAACGCCGCTGCCCAGCTGGATGACTTTTGAGAAGTTTGAAAGGGGGATGTCTGTAGCCAGGGAAAGAGGTAAATTTTTAAAAATGAATCTCTGTAATGATTTTAATTACGATTCCTTAATGACTACCAATACACCAAGTCATGGCAAGAGAGAACATAGTTTCGTGACAAGTCACGACACCGAAGGAAGAATCGTTTACCTTCGCCGCCGTTGTTAGCAATTAAAAGGGGAGACTAGTGGAGAGTATCCTCGTCCAGAATGTAATCATAGCGCAGATTCTAGTAGAGATGAAATCCCAGATGATCCGCGAAAACTACAAGATGGTACTTACTCCACCGCAGACGCCCTTGAGACAGTAAACATCCGTACGGAAGAAGTTCCAAGGCCCGTCTCCATCAGCTCCACCCTGTCATTGAAGGAGAGGACATGACTCGTGTAACTTCTTAAAGACTATCAAGACGTGTTCGTCTGGACTTATGAAGAAATGTCGGGTCTTGACGACAAGCTGGTCACTCATCATTTACATATCACTCCTGGTTCCAAGCTTGTCAAGCAACAACCGAGGCAGTTCAGACATGAAGTTGAGGAGTAGATTAAGATCGAAATCTAGAAGTTACTCACAGCGGGATTCATCCAACCTATTTAACACCCTACCTGGTTGGCCAATGTGGTACCTGTCAAGAAGAAGAACGGTTAAATCAGATGTTGTGTTGATTTCAGGAACCTGAACAAATGTTTTCCCAAGGATGACTTCCCACTCCCCAGCATAGACATGCTCGTAGACGCGACTAGTAGACATGGTATGTTCTCATTTATGAACTGCTACAACGGCTATAATAAAATAAAGATGTATAAGCATGATGCCAGCAAGACTGTATTTTGGAATCCCATCGGAAACTTCTATTATATTGTGATGTCTTTCGGTTTGAAGAACGCTGAAGCTACTTACCAGCGAGCCATGACAGCAATCTTTCATGACATGATGCATAAGCAAGTGGAGGATTACGTTGATGATGTAGTTGTCAAATCCAAGACACGAGAAGCACACCTGGAAGTTTTGCGACAAGTCTTTGAGAGGTGTTGTGAATACAAACTGAATATGAATCCTTTTAAGTGCGCATTTGGTGTCTCCTCTGGAAAATTCCTTGGATTTCAAGTGACAGCAGAAGGAATCAAAGTATATACGGTCAAAGACTCAAGCCATCACCACTATGCCCCCGCCAAAGACTGTAAGAGAACTTAAAAGTTTTATGGGAAAAGTATCATATATCAGATGTTCCATTCCAGGACTATCTCAATTCTTCGCCTCTTTTACACCATTATTGAAGAAAGGAGCAAGTTATACCTGGTCCTCTACGCAGCAGGGAGAATTCTCCAAAATTCAACAACTACTAATATCTTCATCTGTCATGAGATCTCCAGTCCAGGGATGGCCTCTACTCCTATATACAGCTTCCAATGAAGTTGTTAGGGGGGCTCTCTTTTCTCAAGAAAAGAGGGAATCGAATACCCAATTTACTACATCAGTCGATCACTAAGGTATGCAGAACTTAGATACGCTAAAGCGGAAATGGTGTTCCTATCACTAGTACACGTCATTCAAAAGTTAAGACACTACTTACTCTCAAACAGAGTGGTTTTGATCGCCAAATTCGATCCCATCAGATTCATACTTTCAAAACCATCCCTGATAGGCAGACCCGCTAAGTAGTTACTTCAGATGTCAGTATTCGACATAGCATGTGTTTCCCCGAAAGCAGTCAAGAGACAAGCGGTAGCAGACCTGCTAGCGGTTTTCCCAGGAGAAGAAGTAATCGTGCTACACGGAGATATACCTGAAGAGTTCCCTAAAATTTCTATCGTTAAAGAAGAAGCATGACTGTTGTACTTTGATGGTTCTGCTACCCACAGTAATAATACCGGAGGAGCTGGAATGGTACTGGTATCTCCAACCGGAGAATTTTTCTCATACTCATTCAAGCTCGACTTCAAGGCACCAATAACTCTGCGGAATATGAAGCTTTCTTACTAGGCCTCTCCTTAGTGAAGAAATTAGCGCAACATATCTGGAAATAAGGGGCGATTCAAAACTACTAATTAATCAGATGAATGGAGTTTACTCGCTTAAAGAGGTAACATTATCTCCTCATAGAGCATAATCTTAGAAGTTACTAACCCATTTTTCCAAGGCCGTAGTAGTTCATGTTGGCCGAAGCAACAATAGACATGTTGACTGCCTCGCCACTTTAGCCTTCAAACTTCAATTTGAAGGGTCAGAGAAGAAAGTAATGGTACAGAGGTATACTGTACTTTCGACGTGGTTAAGTCAATCCAAACATGATCAAACCACTGATTAGAGGACGCTAATTATAGAAGAGCTCAACAGTTCATTCCCTCAGAGGAAGGTCAGCCTCAAAGATCTGAAGTACTTCTTCTTATTTCATGGGTAATTGTATCATAGGAATCTATACGGGTCCCTCTCAAGATGTCTCAGAGATGAGGAGGAGAAACTGCAACTCAACCGTGTTCATAGCGAAGTATGTGGGGAGACAATGGTCATGTCTCTTTACCGCCGGCTCTAACGTCTAGGATACTATTGGCCCACGATGGAGACCCAATCCCGAGTATTACAAGGATCTTGTTCTAACTGCCAAGCACAACCACACCAACTAGAAGCTTTGACAATTCATCATGATGGGGACTGGAGAGAACCCTACATCAAATACATTCGCGACAACTCCCTTCCCCTGGAGAAGTAACACGATTGAAACAAAAGGAAAAAAAAATCATTCTTCACGAAGGAATCTTATACCGCAAGAGTTTTGGAGGGAACCTGCTAAGGTGCCTAGTTGGACCTGAAATCCCGACAATATTAAAGGAAGTTCACGAAGGAGGGCATCAAGGAAAGAGGAAGTTGTTCCTTCAGATTCACGAAAGGTATTACTGGCCGACCATGGAGGATGATGCAGCCGCGTTTGTTCAAAGGTGCCATCAGTGTCAGATTCACGGGAACCTCATTCACACACCGTGCCTTCCTTTACATTCAGTAAGCAGCCCTTGACCTTTCTACAGTTGGGGACTAGATTTCATTGTTAAAATCAACCCAACTTCATCAAAACAACATGATCACATCATCACATCTACTGAGTATTTCACCAAATAGGTCGAGGCTATCCCTCTCAGAAGCATGACATGAGCAACCATAACAGGTTTCATCAAGAAATACATCATATGCAGGTTTGGCGTCCCTAAACATATTTTCACAGATAATGGTACTCCTTTTGCTAATCATACCATGACAGAACTACTCCAAAAATACTGCATCAAGAAAGTATTTTATACTCCCTACTATCCACAAGGCAATGGACAAGCAGAAAGTACCAACAAGACATTGATTCATATTCTTAGCCGCACGGCATACGATAACTCAAGATCATGGCATGAACAAATTCCCATGGAACTTTGGGCATAGACGACGACACTGAGAAGATCTACTGGATCGTCTTCATATTCGTTTGTTTACAGAGCGGATGCCATCCTCCCAGCTGAGATCAAGATTCCATCATCTAAAATCGCACCAGCCAGCAGAGTATATTGGGATGAATCCGAAATCCCCATGTTCCGGGTCGTAGAGCTAGATATCCTAGATTCAAGACGGTACAAGGCAGAAAGATATGCGAAAGCATACCGACGAAGAATTTCCAGAGCTTACAATAAAGCAGTAAATCCCTGGATGTTTCAGGTCGGAGACTTGGTAATCAATGCAACCAAACATATCCAGCAAAACATGTCTGCTCCGAAGCTCTTCCTGAAATGGGAAGGTCCCTACGTGATTTCTAAAGCAGTAGCATGTGGATATTACAGGATAGTATACATGAAGGGAATCGAAGCGGGAACGGTAATTAATGGCAAATGGATTAAGGCATACTACGCCTACAAACAAAATTTTTTCTTTCAATTTCAATTCTTTTTTAATGGATTGTTGTACCTCACAAGTAACATTAATTAGCTCGCCGTCAGTATTTCGGCCCTTGACTACCAAAGCGTTATAAATATTAGGCATCTTACCCGTGTGTTCAAAATTTGAAATTAAAAACCTACTACATCAATTCAAAAGCTTATTATTAATTTAAACCTCACTCACTCTCTAAAACAAACCTTCAAGCAACGAGTGATTCCGCTTGTACAATATCTCCATCTTTTCTTGAAACCTCTTGGTCCTAGCTTTTAAATCCTGAATTTACTTCTCGATCTTAGATGACTCTCTTGACAAGATCTTTTCCTCCTCTAATATGGCTTTTTAAAAAGGAACCACTTTAGCTACAATAGTTGCATGATCTATTTCGATGATGTCAAGACGCTGACGGAGCCAACTCACATTAAACTTGAAGACTTCACAATTGGTTATCATAGTATCCCACTTTTCTATCTCATGACTAGTAACTTCACAGAGTGATGCCTTGTTCATGTCATCAATTATGGGAAGAGACCAGCAATCATCGTTACCAGTACGGGAGGAAAGCCTTTCAACAACTCTGAAGTTGCAATGTGACCATATCTCCTCCAAATATTAGTATAAAGAGACGCATAGCACTTTGGTAATATGAAACCTCCCACAACATGGTGCTTACGAGACAGATACTTCATATGCATTTCGAAAGGAAGACCTGCAGTCGGATACGCATAAATGCTGAGACCAAGATCACTGCTAGAGAGATTAACTGGTGGACCAGGAGGATATTCAACCTCAGCGTCAACATCCTTATCCTCCTTAGATGGATAAGACCCCCTGGTTTTTATTTTTCCCATGTATGTATCCACAACCTCCATCTCCTGCCAACAAGATCAGATCAAATACTTGTATTAGAATGCTTCCTTGGATCAGAACATTAAAAGAAAATAAAAAGAAAAATTTACTCATAGCAATAGGTTAGTTAGATCCAGTGATGTTTGAAGAGGAACTACCCTCCTTGACAGTCCTGGCCCTCGACATGTATGGAACCTTCTTAACCTGGGGTTCCTGAAAAGGAATGAAAATTCATCAAGTGAGCCAGTTGCTCATAAATACTACGGAATATGCAAGTAGAGTTCTTTTTACCGTAGTGGTCACCCATGTATGCGCTTGACAAGAAGGTGATCCTGATTTGATCCGCTGTTATTAGACATGATGTTATAGGAGGCTACTGAAATTTATAAATGATGAAGATGACGAGACTTGCAGGAAGAAGGTGACAATAATCTATTTACTCATATAAAGGAAAAGTGAGACCCTAATTTTTCAAGTTTCAAAGATTCAATGGAGACTCCTTCCAAAAGGGAAGGATATGAGCATGGTCAACAAGACTCAAGAGATGAATATTGTAACTCTGTAGTTCCATCGAATAATAAAACCATGGCCAAGTTATGTACTTCACTCACGTCAATAGCATGCCCAGAAACAAGCTACTGAGTAAAGAAAGAAGCGCGCGTGGAAGTAACTGTTCTCGCGGAACGTGCTCGAGGAAGCGCCTTCATCCAAGTAGGTGCTCGAGGAAGCTCCTTCAGCCAAGAAGCGTGCTCGGAGAAGTGCCTTCAACCAGCAATGTGCACTCGAGGAAGCATGCTTGATCAAATGTCGTATCCTCAGGGAAACGTCTCCAGACAATGATGCGTTCTCGGGACAACATCTTCAATTAGAAACGCTCAACAACGGCCACGACCATTCTACTCACTATCCAACAATCCTGGAAAGAACGTAGGCACCTACTAATCCCAGCCAAGATTCGTGCTAAGGCGTACATATCACAATCTCAGAGAAGCTAAGTATGTCTTCTTCTATTGTTAAAAATTTAATTATGCATATACGATTATTATAAGCATGTTGTCATCATCTAGTGTTTACTGTGCAACATTATCGTTCCTCACTAAGTAGGGGACTTAATGTAGATAGTGAGTTTTTGACAAGGGATACAATTGTAAAATTGCATTCTGCCTAGCAGCAGGAATATTAAAGGATATGTAAATAACTATGCGCGTATTCTTAGCTTTATAGTAAAACATGAAATATTGTATCTCTACTTATACATTCCGCAAGAGAATTAAGAGTATAGTCTCTACAAACAACTACATGCATTCTAAACTAATCTTTTAGCCTCCTCAATTATTCACAAAATTTATGCCATATCGAACTAGTCTCAAGTCGCGTAAATTCCACAGATGAATTCCTTGAACTTTCCTAAAATGTGCATCGATGTTCCAATAATATCTATCAAATATGGGAGTAGATAATTCTTAATTCCCAAAATACATTCTAGCTTAATGTCTTTTTCACAACAAACACATCACAAACTGCTGTCCTGAGCTTAAAATATGCCACTTTAGTACTTTGCTCAAAGACAAGCAACGAATTATGCGCCACTCCTTCTTGGACGAGCCACAAACCAGGAGAAATGCCTTCCAAGACGCATTTGCCTCTAAGCTAGGCTAACGCTAGACTTTTCTTCCATTAGCGCCAGGCTAGCACTACCCACCTGGTTTAGTACCATGTAGGCGCTAGCGCTAAAAGCGCTAACTTCCCTTGGCAAGCGCGTCTCAGCCTAGCAGCGTCTTGGCGCAGCATCCTTGGGCAAGCGTCCCAGCTAGCTAGCGCATCTTAGTTACAAGATTTCTCGAGCACCAACATCTCGGACAATAACATCCATGGTGTTGCATCCTTGGTGCAGCGTCCTTGAGCAACAACGCCTCAACTAGGAACGTCTCAGCGTAAACGCATCTCAACTAGCATATCCCAGCAGGCGTCTCAGCACTAGCGTCCCATCCAAGCTAGCGCATTCCAGCGCAAGCGTCCCAACCATTGGCACTAGCGCATCCAGACCACAAGCGTTTCAACGCAAACGTCTTGGCTAGAGCGTCTTGGACGCAAGTGTCTCAGGTCACAAGCTTTCCATCCCAAGCTCATCTCAGCGTAAGCTTTCCAGCGCAAGCGCATCTTGGCTAGCGCGTCTCAGTCTGCAGCATTCTCGGCCTAGTGTGTCTCAGCCTTAGCGCATTGGCGCTAACTTCTTTGGCCTAGCTAGTTTCCTTGACTATTGGCGCTAACTCCTTTGACCTAGTAAGCGTCTTGGCCTTGGCGCAAGAACGCTAGAACATTAGCTTTTACGAGTTAGCACATTACCATTTACGTTAAGAAGCTAGTGCTAGCCTTGCTAGCTTCTTCCCCTATAAACTTGCCATTTTTTTCAATATTGGCGTAAAGCCAACCTTATATGGTTATCTAATAACATTTCTTGCTTAAGAAGCTCTTCACAAATCTTGGCCTCAAACGTCTTCCAGAATTATTCCAAGTCACTTCTAAGCTAACACTTGGCCATTAGAAATATGCCATGCAGTTTCAAAGTTAGTATATGACTACTAAACTTACAAGGCTCGACACTGATCAGTCTAATTAGAAATTCAGTGAGTTGCGCGACTTGCTTTATTGACTTAGCAAGTCATTTGACTTGACTTGACTTAACCAAGATACTAGTGGCTCACGACTCCACTATCATTCTACAGGATATCAAATACGAAACATGAGGGGATTCTCATTGGGGTATTGGTCTGGCGGTCTACGGTAATCGTGCGTTGTGGCAAAACATCTACGAACAAGAAGGTAACAAGTAGTGGGACGGTTACAGAGCAGTTGAGAGGATAAGGAATGGTGGTTATACAAGTCTTCCCTACTTTCAGGGATGACTCCACTACAATCTCCACAATCGTTATTTCTCCTTCTCTCCCTAACTTCTACCACTTACGAGAAATCAGTGTGTCTTCTCAGAAATATAAATAAATGGCTTCATCTATTCAAAACAACAAGGAAGAACTAAGACATACAAAATTAACGACTCATCCCAGAGATACTCCGTTTTTCTTCACACGTTACTCATCACACTGGAATTTCTCAACCTTCTTTGCTTCCCTCCCCAAGACCTACCCAATCTTCTCCACCTTTGTGATCGAAGATGGACGTGAACGACCATTTCATGGTTTAGTCTCGTCCTGTTCGGGCTTGATCTCTCGAACCTACTTGAAAGTACTATTTTACAATATATCTTTTTTTACCATTAAACACTACCGATTCTAGGATGCCAACAACGTTAAACAGATGTAAAAATGGAGTAATTGTGTAAATGGTTTTTCGACTTTTTCTTCTCTAACACTAACTGTATAATCAAAATTAACTAACTAATTAATCAACATTAATACTAATTAATCAAGGGTAGACTATCCATTTGAAAAAATAGGTGGATAAGGGGTGATGGAAAAGTACTTCCTAATGACACTATTTTGTCTTATTAGTAGCCCTAAATTAGTTTTTCTCATCCCCTAAAAATGCCAAAATAACTAAACGTAAAACATAATTACAAAATTATCGGTGCTTTCATGCAAATGTTTCGAGATTAGATTTCCGATTCTTGTAAGGATATAATGAAATTACATATATAATTTAAGGACTTTTTGTGGCATGTAGTTAAAAGTTGAGCTAAAGATTGAATTCTAAAAAATTTCTAACGACGAAATTCAACGAAAATTTTCGTTGAATTCGTATATATCATCATACCCACCAGCTCACCTATGATCAACCTGCGACATCGTCAGAGCTACTGCTTCATTCGCTACCAGTTGTTGTTATCGCTTGATGCTTTTCAATACCATGAGATACAGTCAACAGTCTTTTATATCAAAGTTCTATATATTCAGTCTCATATCGAAAGAATATAATCTGACGCAAGTGCTAGAGGCGAAATATGCAAGTTTGTCAACACCTTTGTATCGAAAAAAATATATAGTCCATATATGGTCTTAAATATACAAAGGATTAAGACTAAGGACTTAATAAATAGCTATGGGCATTCTAAACTGATCCCATAGCCTCTCTATAAAGAATATACACTTGTATATATATTAGAGCTTCACCTAGCTGGACTCTCGATATTTTATGTACATGCAATATATGTATTGTATGACTCAGTACTCACTTTGTATTGACTTTTATTGATTAGACATCTCCTAGATGGATTGACCACTATTATAGAGCAATATTGTCCTCAGAATGCCAATGGTGCTGGTTGCAATTCCCCTCCAGATGTTTTCTAATCATACGGAACATACATCCAGAACATGTTCTTGTTACTGAATGGATACCCTAGCTCCTAGATAGATTGTTTACTAGTATAAAACAACTTAAACCTAGCTCATAAGTGGATCGTCCACTAGTATAAAGCAGCTCGAACTTGTTCCAAGTGCAATAATTCCATATCTGAATCCCTTGAACTCGTTCCATATATACATATAAATATTAAGACTCATACTGAGTAATATTGATTCATTACTGTATTCACAGTACCTATATAGACCTTCAGTACTTGAAGTTTATTTATCAATAATGCAATATTGAACTCATCCATGCCCACTCTCAGCTGAGTTGCATGGACCTATTATTGTTCTATATTCATTAAGGCTCTCATTGAGTAATATTGATGCACTAAAGTTTACACAGTGTCGTGTATATAAAATCTTCATTATTTGGAGACTATTTATCAATCACACATTTATTCCCCGAATAAAATATTGAATTTATCTGTGCCTATATCAGCCCATGGATTTATCATAATATTTTCTTATGTAGTCATCTGCTATGATCATATATGCCTAAGCCTGTATCAAAGGTATTTATGGGAAGCAAAGCTAAGCAAATGTCCTTCCATTATTAGATTATCGTCATCTAGTGCTTACCACGCAACATTATATTACTGTTCCGCGCTAAGCAGGGGACTTAATGTTTTTTCAAGGCTAAAATCGTAAAAATATGTTTCTGGCCCGAGTCTCAGAAATATTGAACTTCAGTATCCTGCAAAGAATTTTAAGACACTATAGGTGTTTATCCATGTCTCTTTGTATGTATATAATCACATGAATACTTCATCCGGTTGAACTCATATTATTATATATACGGCTAAATTTATTGAATGAATCAGTATTCATCTTTGTACAAAATCATTAGAATAACGCTGATGCTTGTTGCAATATTCTCATATATTCTACGTTTTTTACATAACAAATCTCAAGCTCATAGATGGATTGCCCACTAGTATAAAGCAACTTGAGTGTTCTTTAGTGCTATATTCCACGGATGAATTCCTAAAAATTACCTTGTGTCAATACTTACACTCAACTGAATGATATTGATTAATTATAGTAATTGTACAAACTTGTATAGAAGTATGTAGCAAGTTACATATAAATTTACTTGACTAAAAGACCATTATTGTGCCTAGATATCAAGCCAAAAACTATGTTAAACACAAAAATATAGCTCTGGCTAGCCAGATCTAACCTTGGCCGAACTCAAGAGTCATATCTCCCTTGACTAGTTGCACTAAACACCCAATAATGGTCAAAAATAATGAAACACTAGTTCTTTTGGTCCTAAACAATAACTAAGTTATGCCATATTAAAAGGATGGAAACCACTTACTATAGTTATCCGGCCAAAATTTGGTCGGCTATGTCAATCATTTCCTAGTGGAGCAATCAACACGAATGGCACAAATTGACCGAGTTTAAGCTTAGGAGTCGCTATATTTTAGTTTTGCGACATCCCAACCTTAACAAAATACATGGACGACCAACTTTCGCTCTTGCAACACTTATAAGCGTTGCAAACACTATACTTAGCATGCTGCACATATCTTTATACTTAGCATGCGACACATTTTCTTTATACTTAGCATGCAAACTATTTTGTGTGTACCCTACCAACTCAACAACTTATTAACTGTGCCATACACTTATGTCGACTAATCACGTATGTAACGAAAAAATATTTATTGTGAGCTAGTATTGGATGAGGATATGTGGGATAAATAGGGTGTTGCCGTTAGGACTAGTTTTTAAACGGTTTTTAACTAATCCAACTCCTCATTTTCTAATCATAATATACCCTTTCCGAATCAAAAAGTATTTTTCGTCCATAATTAACCGTTAATATATACCGATTAAAAGAAAAAAAAGAAAAAACACGATCTCAACGTAAACTAGACAAGGTTTTAAAACGAACACCACCCAAGAAAAAAGAATCTTTCCTCTGTTAGTTAAGGTTTTTTAAATACCATACGTAATTATTGATCTAAACAGTTCAAAAATAATAATCTTGATCTAAAACTCTAACAAATTAGATTTTGATGGGATATCTAATAAATTGACATGTATGATTTTTTCATTAATGAGTAATCAAATAACTTAGTAATACAATGATTAATTTTTTCTTTTGTCAGTCATGAATTTCATTGTTTGGTTAATAGATTCCTTAGAAACAAGACATCAATAATCACCGAGTAAATAGGAGACTTAGATGACATATGCGTCAAGTCGAATACGTGTGACTTAGTAAACATGATTTTTTTTTTTTAACTTTCTTATTACTATCTGTTGTGTGTAATTTGTTAATGCATTTAAGAAATTACAAATGTATGTCCCATGAGATTTAAATATTAGGTTTTACATCTCGATTACTATATTCGTTTTTAGATCTTATTTCTAGGAATTTTTTTTTCCATTTGGAAAGTTACCTTAATTTGTTTGAATTTTTCCCGTTTAAAATACCAACTTAATTTAGTAAAGAAAATATGATAGGCTGTTAATAAGATTTACCGGATCTTTTGGGAAGGGTATATTAGGAGTAGAAAACGAGGAGTTGAATTTATTAAAATCGTTAAAAAACTAGTCCAAATGGTAATACCCTATTTGTCCCATATGTCCACATCCAATATTCGCTCATATTAAATATTTTTCCATATATAACTGATACGGTGAGCCATATTTTCATAAAATTTAACTTATTTTATATGACATATTATATATAATTAATGCACGGTTGACCACGGATCTTCACTATAGTGTTTGGCCAGAAATATATATTTTCATGTGATTCCATATACGTCATGCAACGTATGGTTAACCACTTCAACACTCAACTAGTTTTTTCCGCACTCTTTCATAGCCATCCATCACCTCTCGTTGATGAGATGAATGGAGTACTCGACCTACTCAATGCATGCATATGGAATCACCTATTTAACTCAGCATCTCAATACTAGTTGGTACATTTGAATCCACATTATTCCTCATAAACTCAATAAAATAAAATAAAATAAAATATGTATTTTATTTTAATTTATCAATTTTTACAAATTTCATTAGTCTTGTCAGACTCAACAGACTAGTCAAACATGAAAGTCATTAGTCAAATGACTAACTAAGCAAGTCTCATTTGACCTCACAACAGTAGTATTTAATAGTACTAAAATTTAATCTGTAATGGGGGGATATTCACTAGGGTATTGGTTTGGCGGTCTACGACGTGCGGTGTAGCAATACACCCATTAAAGAAAAATGTTTGGAATATTCGATTGTTGGTTGATTAGAGGAGTGGTGGGTGTGTAACCGTCTAGTCGTCCTCAAACAAGTGAGGGACGGTTTATAACACACTCTCCACCATCTCCATTTCATCACTACCCCATGATCATCACTTCCTACGTGGTCAGGGTGAACGGTTATACACAACTATTATACATAGATTATTCAATCTATTGAGAATAGACATAACACAGTCGATTATCTGATTCTCATAAAAAAGCTTTTCTCTCAGTCATACAAAGACAAATTTTCCATAGCAATTACATACCTCTCACACCTAACAGAATCAAATACTCTGGCTTCAACATTTTCTCTGCTTCCTTCCCTAAGACCAACCCTTCTCATTCCTTTGTGACCAGAACAAAATTGGAACATCCATTTCTTGGTTTAGGCCAATTTTACGTGATTTTGATCTCTAGAATCTAAAAAGTACTTCTAAAGTACAAATATTTTAGGGATTAGATAAATTCTCATCATCTCACCCTATTTTTCCCTTTTTACCCCTAAATTCGTTTGTACCCATAAGCACACTAATATGTCATTTTAAAAGACTTCTTTAATGGGTATAACATATGATCAAGCTGGGCCATGGGATCTTTTCGAAGTAGCAAAGTGGCCCACCAACCAAGAATGACAAATGTAGTCTTTGAAAGTTGAAATTGATAATCAGATAATGTTCCAAGTTGTATGTAATCAATTTATGTATGCCTAGAGTTCTCATATCTTATGTAAGTGTCAACAAATGTGCAGTCAACATCCCAACTGGTCTTGAAATTATGTCCCTCGAATCCGTAATAAGATTATTGATGCTATACAAGTAAAGACTCAAAAGTTTAACATGTTATGGATGATGTTTCTTTGCAATAATCAATGGATTTTTATTTTGTCAAAATAAATAAAAATCAGACGTATATGTGAAACAATATATATATAATATTTATTTGTTTGCTAGACTTTAATTTTATATGAACATTGAATCAACGGCTAAAACTAATTTATCGTTTATGAAAGATTGTTAATGTATATGTTAAGAATCTATGTAATAATAAAAAATAATTTATTTACTTATTTGCAGATGAACAATATCTTAGTTATATAAACTGATTCATGAAAATTATATCATAATCAAAGCATACCTATCTTTTTCTATTTTTTTATAAAAAATAAATTAAAATTGAGGTTATAATAGTACTTAGCCCAACTGAGGCATTTCCCATGACACAAAGTTTCAAAGAACTTGACTCTGTTAACTCTAGACATGTTCAAAGTTGAAAAAGATCCAACCGAAGATTTTCTAGTACATTTTGCTAAAACATCAACACAATTTATAAACTATTTTTTTAAAAAAATAAAAAAATTCCTTTTAAAACAACCAAACAATGACTGACATTCTTGCATTATTTTCTCTTCCTCCATCCTAAATCAAATTTGAAAAATTTAAAGAATTCTATCATATTTTAACAGTCTCCCATCAGAAAAATATTACTAGTTTCCTTTAGAGATAGAGCCCGGGTAATAGCTTCCCTTAAAGCAATACAATTTGTTTTTTTCTTCGGGTTTCGTAGTTAAACAGAGGTGGCTTTGACTTACATTCTCCATTATTATCCAAGTGGATTGCGCATGCTCCATATTTTCTTGTAAGATAGCCAAACAAAACATCAATATATTAACAAAATCTGCATGTTTTTCCTTAATAAACTTTCCATACTAATATACTGAGGATTGTAAGTTGTACTATTAAACTCTCTTTTGTTCCAACAATAGTGAGATAAAATAAATTCACCTTAGATCTTTTTGAAGATAACATTAAATCTATGCATCAAAACAAACCAAACAACAATTGAAGCAATATTTGCCCAATTGCCTACATGGTCAATTAAAGATATTATTTATGAAGTCATGTATTGAGATACAACTGGTAGCAAAATTTGAAGCATAAAAAAAAAAAGGAAAACCAAATAACATTTGAGAAATAGGTGCATAGGGTCCTCATCGTGATTGTTACTACACAAGCAACACGGAGGAGGTGCATTATGTGTTATCCTAACTAACTTGTTGTTTAATGGAAGAACGAGAGTATCATTTCCACGTAATCAAGTTTACTCTAGGTTGGAAATTAAGGCCCCAAATTCTTTTTCATAAAAGATTGGAATCCCCCAACTTAGTAGCCAAAACTCTGTAAACAAACTTGATTATGTGAATTCCATCCTTAGTATATATGAATCCATTTTAGTTCATCAATGTATGCATTAGGAATTGTAAGAGTTAGAATCTTAAGAGTAACTTTGGGAGTAAAGTAGTAGTTTATTACCTCAGTATTCCATTGTCCGTTCATATTTGTCGAATCGTCAATTTTGAATAGAGTTTTCTCTTCAATCACAAAGGGATAAATAGGAATCTACATCAGTTATCAATTTCTTCTCCCATATATCTAAACCATAATTCAAATACGAATTCCATGTGCAGTTAGGTTTCAAAATTTCCACGTCTTTCTTAATGTTATACCATATCGATATATTACACTTTTAGATTTGACTAAAGGATTAGACTGTACGAAATACGTGGACTTTAACACTTGAACTTAGAGAGCAGAGGGATTAGAAATAACTGTCTAGCCAACCTATTTAGCATAGTAAAGTTAAAATATCTAGGATTTCTAAGCCTCAAGCCTCATTGAGATTTATGAATGCAAATAGGTTTCCAGCTTTTAGTGAAAATATGATGCTTAGGATCAGACTTATTCCACCAGAATCCTTTTGCATCTTATCTATTTTGTTTAAAGTTCTAATAAGTAATTCAATCCAACTCATTTGAAAAAATATAAATGCAGAGGTAACAAATTTTATCATAATTATCCTACTCGTTTGTTAAAGTAGCTTAGACTTCCAACCTTTTAATCTAGTGTATGTTTTTTCAAGAAGATCTCAAAGTTGAAAATTCAAGTTCTACTAAAAATATAGGCGTATCGAATATGTATCATCTTTAGATATTTTCTTGGCCTTGACACATTAGCTATTAACTTACAATATCCACGATGGACTTTGAGAGAGAATTAAATACCAAATTTATGAAAGTTGATGGCTTGACCATTAGACGAGAAAAATATATTTAAAACTTCAAACAATTTTCTAACATGAGCAAGGTCAACATTTTCATAAACAAAAGAATCATATGCAAACGGCAGATGCGTGATGGATGAGCGAGAAGTAACATCTTTCATACCTTCTATCTTGACCATCACTTTCAAATGTAGCAAGTAAATATAGATAAACCTTAAATGCATATAATAAAAAGATAAGGGGACAGAGTGTCCCCTTGTTTAATTATTATATCAGGTTTAAAGTAGGTCGAGAAGACCCACTAAGTAAACAAAATAACTCACAACAGATTCACATTCATGAATCAGACCATAAAAAACATTATTAAGCCTAAAAAAATTTAGCACAAAAGTCACAAAACTCCATTCTAATCTATCAAATGCCTTAGAAAAGTCTAATTTGAGAGCAAAAGAGCCTAAGTTACACTTTTTGATTTTCATACAACGCAACAATTCATGAGCAACTATCAATTTTCGTCTGGTGTGCTTATGAAAACCGAGTTTCCGCACATTATGAAAACTTAGTTTCTAAAAACCATCACTTGACTAGTGAGTGGTGCATATCTCTACCCCATAATAGCTAAGACATAGCTTTTCACTATATTATAGATAAGAAATGTGCTATAATACTTATCATTGGATATAATCTAGCCAAAGACAAGCTAAACCATACACCATAATGTTTGGCCTAACAAGATTACTGTTCCAGTATTCTTATTCCAAACTCCAACTTATGTAATATAACATTTTGGTGGTCCAAGATGTTCAGGTATCTTCCTCCCCATCACTAAAGGTCTCAAGTTCTATTTTACGTTTTCACATATTTATTTTAGCCAATGGTGAAATTTGGTTTTTGAGGCACGCATCTTAAACTTAGTTTTTAATAGATTTAATATAGAGTAAAAAACTTCCATGCAAGTCAAATATTTATTTTATTTTGAGTTATTTTATAAAAAAGTTGTAAGTTAATAATCTAATTAGAGTATAGGTCGTGGAATATACAATTGATATATTTAGATCGTAGATTTATTAAAAACAATAAGAAAATGGATAATTGACTTTTTTATTTATTGACTATCAATCGACCGTTTAAATATTTTTAAAACATATATGTCTCTCGTCCTTTTCCATCGACTTTCAAGTCTTATGTATGATGATGCTCAAAATCAACATCACAAATTAGGTTCAGAATGTAGGGAACAATTTCTCCGGTTGCAATGTTAATTTAGATATAAAATCTGCCACCCAAAGTTGCCAAAAGTTCTAACCTCCATGATCCATAGCTTCGGATTAATCTATAATCATTACTTACCGGGAAAATAAACCATTTTAGGTTAAAGAAACTAATCATTAGCTGGGTTGATTCCATACCTTCATGAGCTATGTTAAAGAAAATTTTGGGATTTTTTTAATCTTGTGTAATACTTTTTGAGTGTAATAAAAGTATGGAACTATTATAGGTAAGATAAAGATCAAGGAATGGGATTCATTGGCGTTGATGAAGCTAGAGAAGTAAAACACAAAAAGAATGAGCTAGAACAGAAAGCTAACCAGGGTGCACTAATTTAAGATAAATTACACTCTTAATCTAATATGGCTTATTGTTTTTGCCACTCAATTTGATGCATATAAACTAGTTACATAAATGCATCGAGTCTGTTGCAGGAATCGTCAGGTAAGAATGATTGAAATGTTGTTAAACTACATAGTGGGTTTTGTGCATTTTCGAATGTCTGCATATACCGAACCAAATTCGTAGAACCACATGAAAATATTAATGTACACTTATGGTATCGAAATGCAGTTAAAATGTTTAACTAAATTAGACAAAATATCATTTAATTATTTTTTAAGGATATTTTAGTAAGAAATTAAACGGTTAAAGTTAGTCGACGAACCTAATATATCAACTGTATATTCTACGATCCAAATCCTAAGGCTAAATTTTACGACTATTTCATAATATATCAATTTACTTTTCCAAAGTTAGATCTATAAGCATTTGTTGTTGTTTTTTTTTTAAACAAAGAAGAATTCACAACCATCGGTTTTATAAGCATGAATTAAACACACACCGATCGGTTTTATAAGCCAGCTAGTACTAAAAACCAGCGTTCACATGCTGGGTTGAAAAAAATACTCAATATAAAGGGCTGAAATATCAAAACCTGGGACAGATATACTCCTTTCAAGGCCATGCAAAGTACTTTGAAGTGGTGACCAGTAGAAATCTGAAACCTAATCCCACACTAAGAGACAAAAACCTGTAAAGGGTCAGACAAGTCGTACATTTAGCAGTACTCCTTGAGGTCTACAACACCATACATACATCTTAGATCGAGAAGTTCCGTAATATTGAAGATACCTTGAGATAAAATTAAAAAATCAAGGATGTTTTAGTCATTTTAAGAAAAAGAGATACAGCCACGTCATCTCCCGACAAGGTAAGCGGACGTAAATTAAGTATATTCATTCATCTGAACTAAATAGTTTCGAATCCGCAAAAATACACGTCTTTTCAAGTCTCTGCACGTACTTATATATAATTCAATCAGCGTATTAGATAAGTGATTCCACTTATCAGAGTGATAAGTCGGTGAGAGATAATCAAAGACTTCTGCAAAACGCATCGATAAAAGTGGGA
The DNA here is from genome assembly GCA_023531435.1 of Papaver californicum. Taxonomy (NCBI): domain Eukaryota; kingdom Viridiplantae; phylum Streptophyta; class Magnoliopsida; order Ranunculales; family Papaveraceae; genus Papaver; species Papaver californicum. Next base: position 2,070,775 of record JAJJMC010019771.1, read on the forward strand.
CTTAACTCATTCTCTCTCATCTATCTTTTTTTCTCTTCTCCTCCGCAGCTTTTTAATTCCTTCAGCTGAAAAAGGAAACTGAAACCCTAGAATATTTTCTTCTTAAACACAAGTGTTAATTTTTGTAACCTCCTTAAAGAAATTTAGACATCACCAATTATATCAAATCTTTGTCTCATATTTACAGTAAGTATTTAATTTCTTTGATTTACTTTTTTTTCTCTCAAAAACTCAAGTTTTGATTATTTGAAACTATCTTGAAATTTCAGAGGATTCGAGCCAGATTTCTTTTAATTATTTGAAATCGAAGTCAAATTTGAGCTAAATTTAGTAACATGTCATCTTTAAGTAGAGAATTGGTGTTTCTGATACTTCAATTCCTTGATGAGGAGAAATTTAAGGAATCTGTTCACAGGTAATATTTTTTTTATTAATTTTTAATTAATTTTTTTTCATTTCTGGATTAATGGTCGGTGATGTTTGGTTTTGTTGATGTTGGAAACTTGAAATAGGCTTGAACAAGAATCAGGGTTTTTCTTTAACATGAAATATTTTGAAGAGAAAGCTCATGCAGGAGAATGGGATGAAGTTGAAAAATATCTATCTGGTTTTACAAAAGTTGATGATAACAGATACTCCATGAAAATTTTCTTTGAGATCAGAAAACAAAAATATCTAGAAGCTCTAGACAGGTAAATAAACTTATATTTTACTTTTTTTTTACAAGATTACTCATACGGACTAGTTATTTTACAAGGTTAATGGTACTAGCTTTATATGTAAGATGTATACTCCCTAAGGTTAGGTCCATGGTGCTGAAGCTTTCTAATAGAGTTGTTAGGTGTTGTTGATAGTTGAAACCCACGGCCTGAGTTTGAAACTCGCCAACTCGGAACCACCATAATTCCTATACGAGAAAAAAGAAACCTATGCACCATAAACTTTCTCACCAAACAAAATCCCGAGGGCCATCTCACCAGTTTGGTCTATTCTAGCGAGGAATGTTCTTTGTGTTCAGAATGTATTGTTAACGTAATGTTTGTAATTTGTTTGTTTGGTTACTATCCTTCAGTCAAGACAGAGCAAAGGCTGTCGAGATATTAGTCAAGGATTTGAAAGTGTTTTCAACATTTAATGAAGAGTTATTCAAGGAAATTACACAATTGTTAACACTTGAAAATTTCAGGTACAAAATTTTGATGTGTACATTAAATATCGTGTTGAATTTCCCTTAAAATTATTCAATAGTTTGGTATGATAGTAATTTTGTGTTATTCAATTGTTTGGTATGATAGTAATTTTGGGTTTGTTTGTGTTCTTTGTATCAGAGAAAATGAACAATTGTCCAAGTATGGCGATACTAAATCAGCTCGAGGTATAATGCTTATGGAGTTAAAAAAATTGATTGAAGCGAATCCTCTGTTTCGGGATAAATTGGTTTTTCCTAGTCTAAAGACATCAAGATTGCGTACTTTAATCAACCAAAGGTAAGGTTCTAGATGCATGTCGGTTATGTTTTGATTCTTGTTTAGTCTTTGTTCTCTGTGAGTGTCATTTTCATTATAGTTCCTAATGGGATGGATGTTTCATAAGTTGACCAAAATTAGTATATCTGTTCTGGAATATATTCAATTTCGGTCGTAATTTGTGGATTGTATCAACAGTTTGAATTGGCAGCACCAGCTATGTAAGAATCCAAGGCAGAATCCAGACATTAAGACCTTATTCTCAGACCACTCTTGTACGCCTCCTAATGGAGCTCGAGCACCTACTCCAGTAACTCTTCCAATGGCAACCGTTGGAAAACCTGCTCTATACACACCTCTCACTCATGGAGTATGATATTCTTCATTTCAGTGGAAGTTTTGAATTGCTTGCCTTAAATAGGTTCCAGTTTTGGACCCAACTTGACTAATGTGTACTATGTTGTAATTTTGTTGGATGCAGCCATTTCCACCAAATGCAGCAGCTTCCAATGCTAATGCCAACGCATTAACCGGTTGGCTGGCAAACTCAACTGCTCCATCACTAGTTCAGTCTGCAGTTGTTGCTCCATCGTCAGTACCTATTCCTCCAAACCAAGGTCATGCTGCTGCAGTTAGTGTTCCAACATTTATTTATGATCACAAACATGCATTCCTTTCATCTTTTCTCATATATCAGAGGAAGTTCAACTGATACCTTATTCTTTCCTTGTCTTATAGTTCCGATTCTGAAGCATCCAAGAACACCTCCAGATGCTTTAGGTATGGTTGGCTACCATGGGGTTGATCACGAACAGCTAATGAAACGGCTAAGACCCTCCGGACATCCTGTTGATGAGGTAATCTTGGATAACAACGAGTCTTTAGGTCAATATGACTCAACACTACTATACGATGGTTTTAGTAGTTATGCTACTACACTATCAAGCACAGATAATTCTAGTGTGCATTCGTTCACTAATGTCCTATCTTGAGCTTATTTCCTATCTTTCTTGTGCAGGTCACGTATCAAGCACCACTTGCACAACCTTCATGGTCTCCAGATGATCTCCCAGGAACAGTGGCTAGTAACCTTCATCAAGGATCGGATGTCACAACCATGGATTTCCATCCTTCTCACCAGACATTGCTACTTGGTATCCAAATATATGATCTTATTACACTTTTTCCTCCATACATATCCGAAGCTTCTTCTAAATGGTTTAGTTGTGATTTGATAAGACTCCCTCTTGACTGACTTGCGGTTTCTCTGTATAGTTGGTTCTGCCAATGGCGAAGTTTCATTATGGGAAATCGGGATGAGAGAGAAGTTGATAACAAAGCCTTTCAATATATGGGATATGGCAGCTTGTTCGGTGCAATTTCAGGTTTGTATTTTAAGTTGAAGATGCATTTAAAGATATAGTCTGACAGTTTGAGCATTATAGATGCTCCTTATATTGGAGTCTTACAATTTTGTTTCCCTTGTAGTCTTCTATTGGCAAGGATTCATCAGTATCTATCAATCGAGTAGCATGGAGTCCAGATGGAAACTTGATGGGTACGTCATACGTGTGATTCAGTGGAATGTTACAACTGGTTCTTCGCTAGTTTATGCTTCTAACTTTTGAATTCTTCTGCAGGAATTGCATTTACAAAACATTTGATTCATGTTTACGCATATCAAGGTCCCAATGAGCTCCGCCAACATGTGGAGGTCTGTTGATTTTATCTTTTGCTAATTTATTAAGCTGATAATCAATTGAAACTAAAGATTTGACTTTCTACGTATTCTTACAGGTTGATGCTCATGCTGGTAAAGTAAATGATTTAGCGTTTTGTCACCCAAACAAACAGCTATGCATGGTGACATGTGGAGATGATAAACTGATCAAGGTGAGAACAATACTACGAGAGACTCTTGTCCTCAATTTCACTGAATGTTTTCATGTCAACTCATCTTTACATGGAAAACTGCTTAACAGGTATGGGATATGACCGGACGGAAGCTATATAACTTTGAAGGCCATGAAGCACCCATTTATTCTATATGTCCCCATCACAAGGAGAATATTCAGGTAAAACACATGCAAGTAATTATACATGTTATGTTCACAAATTTTATATAATACTATTATCTTGAAATGCCCAAGTAATGGTCCATTTCTTCGTGGGTTTTTACTGTTACAGTTCATATTTTCAACGGCTACCGATGGGAAGATTAAGGCATGGTTGTATGACAACATGGGTTCTAGAGTTGACTATGAAGCTCCTGGACGTTGGTGTACTACAATGCTTTATAGTGCTGATGGGAGTAGGTATGATCTGAAGATAAGCAAAGCCTAAATATATTTGTTGATCACTTTTTATGAACCTTGTTTGTTTTTTTTAAATATTTAATATATATTATAGATTTTAAAATGTATAAAGTAAATAACCAACAGAAATGAAAAAGAAATTGATGGATGTTCCTTCCGATCTCTCAGGTTATTCTCTTGCGGCACTAGTAAAGAAGGAGATTCTCACCTGGTTGAGTGGAATGAGAGTGAAGGAGCAATAAAGAGAACATATGCTGGTTTCAGAAAGAACTCACCTGGTGTGGTTCAATTTGACACAACACAGAATCGTTTCCTGGCAGCTGGTGAAGATAAGCAGATCAAATTCTGGGATATGGACCATTTAAACGTTCTTGCAAGCACAGATGCTGGCGGTGGACTTCCTGTAAGCATGAATGTCAAAGTTCGTTAGGACAGGTTTTACACTAGGGAGTCACAATTATATTAGATATTTGATATAATTATGGTGATTTCAGAGTCTTCCTCGATTGAGATTCAACAAGGAAGGGAACCTTCTTGCCGTTACTACAGCAGAAAAGGGAATCAAAATTCTTGCAAACACCCAAGGCCTAAAATCTCTGAAAGCAATTGAAAGCCGATCGTATGAATCATTGAGATCGCCCATTGAACCTGCTATGCCAAAGGTTTATTATATTTTTAATTTCGCTCTCATGTACACAAGGCTTTTCTTTCTAGTTTCTAACGCATTCCTTAATCAGGTTAGCGCTGTTGCTGCTGCTCCCATTACCCAAGTGGAACGCATGGATCGAAGTTCTCCTATTCCTGTATGATTAAGTTCATGTTTGGATTTACATTTCAATAACTAACCCTTTCCACTGGTCACAACTTGGCAACTCATCTTGGCATGCAAACTTTGTAGAATGGTGCTGATCCAACACCTAGAAGCATTGAAAAGCCTAGAGCTGCGGAAGATGTACCTGCCAAAGCCAAACCCTGGGAATTGGCTGAACTTGTCAATCCTGTTCAATGTCGAGCCGTTTTGATTCCAGATAGTGCAGACTCCGCAAGCAAGGTATGTTACTTCAATTGTTTTTCAAGGCAAATCCATCTCATATAGTTTTAGGTTTTAAAATACTTAAATTTTCTTTTCCAGGTTGCGCGACTTCTTTATACAAATTCTGGTGGTGGCGTATTGGCACTTGGGTCCAATGGGATTCAAAGATTATGGAAGTGGGGCAAAAGTGAACAGAATCCAAGTGGAAAGGTAATTCTCTGCATAATATTCTACATTGCTTTCCAGTTTGTACTTTCAAGTATTTAGACGAATTGTTTTCTTTTTCGAATAAAGTTTTCTGAATCAACTGAGGTTTGTAGGCAACCACCAGTATTGTTCCACAGCACTGGCAACCAAACAATGGTCTTCTTATGACCAATGATATCTCAGGTGTCAACCTTGAAGAAGCAGTTCCATGCATAGCTCTCTCAAAGAATGATTCATACGTAATGTCCGCAACCGGTGGAAAGATTTCATTGTTTAACATGATGACTTTCAAGGTGAGTGGAAAGTTCGTGCACTCATGGACAATTTTTTAATCGTGCTCTTATTGCAAACTTTGCCAAAACTAATGAAATCATTAAATATACAGGTAATGACAACATTTATGCCTCCTCCACCAGCTTCAACATACCTAGCATTTCATCCACAAGATAACAATATCATAGCAATCGGAATGGAAGACTCAACCATACAAATTTACAATGTTAGGGTGGATGAGGTGATCCTGCTCTTCAAACATTAGGAATGGAGTATTTATATCACGTTTGTGAGTCACTTACTATATACGATTGTGTGGGTTTTGACATTATCAGGTAAAAACCAAATTGAAGGGTCATCAAAAGCGTATAACTGGTTTAGCATTTTCGTCCAACCTCAACATCCTGGTATCTTCAGGTGCTGATGGTCAGGCAAGTAACATTATTCATTTATTCATCAGTCAGTGTTCTCAGTTCTTAGTTGTCGTTGGTCGATCTCTTCCTCCAACTATTATTCCTGTTAAATTATTATCTTTCCTCAAAGTGCGCAAACTCGGTCTTGGTTATCAAATATGGCACTAATATTTCTCATCCTGCAGCTTTTCATATGGAACACTGACTCATGGGAGAAGAAAAAATCGGTTACAGTCCAACATCCAGCTGGAAAGGTGCCTGTTGGCGATACCAGAGTTCAGTTTCACAGCGATCAAGTGCGTTTGTTAGTATGCCATGAAACACAATTAGCCTTATATGATGCTTCTAAGATGGAATGCATTCAACAGGTATCAATTCATCCTTAGAATGATATTGGCACTCAAATACTCATTGATACGACTGTAGGTAACTTACTTCTTCTATGTTAATTCGTTGTAGTGGGTCCCACAAGATGTATTGCCCGCAACCATAACGTATGCAGCGTACTCCTGCAACAGCTTACTGATTTATGCTTCTTTCTCTGATGGTAACATCGGTATTTTTGATGCCGATAACCTCAAACTAAGATGTCGTGTTGGCCCATCTGCATACATGCCTAAGGCACAGAAGTAAGTATATCCATTATTTTATCATGGTTCTTCTTACTTAATATGAACAACCATCAATTTTCTATTCCCGATTCTGATCTTTGATTTTCAATCATTTAGCAGTCCACAAGCGTACCCACTTGTGGTTGCGGCACATCCGCACGAGCCAAATCAGTTTGCGGTTGGATTAAGTGATGGATCTATTCAAGTTGTAGAACCCTCAGATTCAGATAGTAAGTGGGGTGTGTCAGCACCATCCGATAATGGAATAACATCCACGCCAAATGGTAGTAGGGCAATAGCAGCTGTATCTGGCACTAGCAATCCAGCTACTAGTGAGCACCACAACCAAAGATGAGACCTAATGATATTTTTTTCTCTCAATTTGAAATCTACATGCACTGTAAGATAATAGGTTTAGGCTTTCATTTTGGGTCTTTGAAGAACTAATTGTAGTGTTTTTACAGCAGAAAAATGGTTAGAAAATGAAGTTAGAACAAGAAACAAAAATGTTGTGTACATGTTAGTAGTTTTCTTTTCTTTACCAATAATCGGAAACTTTACTTTCAATGTTATAGTAGTATTCTATTTCTTCAAAAAAAAAATAAACAAAAAAAATGTTATTATTTTATATGATCCCCCCATGGTTTCCAACCTGAAAAAGAAAACCTAGAATAACAAAATGAAACTTTGATCTCGTTTTTATCTCATCAGGTTAAGGTTATACGAATCTCTAGTTTATAAGTTCTTATTGTGCCTTTTGGGATCCTCTTTTTAGATATAAAAAGGCAGTTCAACACTTGGTTGAAAACCTTTTGCTAATAATGTTTGGTAGAATCAGTCAATCAACCAATCAAGGTGATGCCCATAGATAGAGGACCTACCACATGGATTTGCAGGTTGTAGGTCATCTGGATTTGGTGTCTATTTGGAATTTAGGCCCGAATGTCTATCTAAATTATGCCACACAAAGCCCACTGTATAAATGCAACTATTTGATTTATTCTGTCTGTTTCTTAGAATCGGCAATACAGATTTTTATCCAATGGTTGGTTAGATTTGATACTGCAGCCTTTGTAAGGTTTATGCAGCCAATACTCTATATTTTGTTTTGTCAAATTTACAGAACTGTTTCAATCGTAAATTAACGTGTAGATGAGTTTCCATTCTAAAAATGTATATCAATCGACAGATTCAACACGCAGCGACAAAGACAAGCATCTACAGTGGGTAATACCTTTTGCTTGCTGCTGTTTATGAGTGTGTATTTCATCTTTTAGTGTGGTCTTACGCGTTTCTACTTGTACTGGAACTTCACTGAAGAAGGAAAAAAGGAAAACATAAAGGCTGTATAGCAATAATCTGTGTTCACAACCAAAAATCAACCACATGATGTGCATATTCAAAACTAGGAATATAGGGTTTTTGGAATGTCTTATACTGTCTCCCTGACTTCTTTTATTAGCAGACTATAGCAGAGCCAGTGTACCTAGGTGTCAATTCCTCGTACTGTTACTGAACATGGCTCACATGCATACCAGGTTTTTTCCTGGTGTCTCTAGATTTATTTATTTTCTTTATACTATAGATATATAATGATAGTGGGAAAGCTGTCCAAGCATTTGAAAGTTTTAAACAGTAAGAAAATCCGTTGGGTGGGCTAATTAAAAGCTGATTTTAGATCAACAGTTCTCCCTCACCGGTTTGTGTTCCCAAAAATTTGTGTACATTCATGTGATGGGAAGCAACATTTTTATGCATTTTTTAAACCTACCGGTGCATATGCGCAATTCATTTATTGGTTATCCCCAGCAGAAGCCACTAGCTGTATTCCATTTCTGGCCGAGGAATATGGACTTTATCGAAAAAAATTTGTTATCCCCGGCAGAAGCCACTAGCTGTATTCCATTTCTGGCCGAGGAATATGGACTGTATCGAAAAAAATTTAGAAAAGTCTAGTAGCATGTTTAGATTCCAGAAGTTGAAGCCTGAGTAAAACTATTTTACTTCATAAATATTAACTTTTGAACTTTTAGAGGTTGTTTTGAAATTTAAAATCCAAACCGATTTTTGGCTTTTCGATTTCTAGAAGTTAAAAAGTAATTTTTCATGTGCTATCCAATCAAGCTATAATCTTATGCACCCTCTCAAATGGCTTTGTTTGTCTAGCCAAGAGGCTGGACAAACAGGGTGCGTCATTATGGGAAATGTTTTGGACGATAACCACTATGTCGAACGACTTACTGTTGATCGCTAGCGATCAAGAGATGGTCGCTGGCAATAAAAATTATGTCGCTCGAAGTGGTCATCGCCAACGACCGACTTCCTATCGCTTATAAATAATCAAGCTCTCTTCACAATTTCACATCTCCTTCTCAATTTTACATCTAAAAACACCAAAATTATCTAGAGTGGAAAAAAAACTTTACTGCAAAAAAAAACTTCTGCCACAATGAGTTTCATAAGAAATAAAAAAAAAAAAAAGGTCAACCAACAGGCGACCCAAATAGTGGACTGTACCAGAATCAGAATAGAGATGAAGGGTTCCAACAGGTTAGACAGCTTGCGGGCACTGGTGTAGTGGAAGATCATATATCAGGCCATCAAGAAAGAACTCAATATACCAAACTAAGAGGTGGGTTAACTGAATTTAGTACCGTGTAAGGGTGGCTCCCTAAGGCAGTTCAACAAAGAGTCTGCATATATCCGTGGTATCGTTTATATTTGTTAAACCCTAAGCACCATAGGAATGTTGTTGTTCTACACTTCTCAGTTTCCTTCAGTTCCTTACCATGGTTATAATGATGAAACTCAACCTCGTGACGCTACTCAAGCTTCTATAACAGCCATGTTAGCACAAGGGAACTACTCCACAGATGAAAGATGGGTCTTTGGTCAACCAGGAGATCAACCAGGAAATAATATATAATTTTAATTTTATGTTTTAATTGAATCAAAAATATATAATTTTGATTTTATGTATTGAATCAAAAACTAGTATGTTTTAATTTAATTATTAATGAATTGAGTTAATTTGATTGAACAATTTGATTGCAAGTTTAATTAATAATTTGATTTAATTAATTTAAACACTAATCTTAATTACACAAATCTCCATTACATTAATACCACTATACTACGCTCTTTTACAAGATATAAACTAGGGCGGTAAAAACTTAAACACTTCAGTAGAAATCTCTGACAATTTTGGGCCTCCTGTTTATCTTCATCATGACGTATCTTCCATTCAATGCGCTAGAAGATTTTCTCTTATTTTGTGAGAAGTACTACTAACTTCCAAATTTTCTTTACTCTCATTTTCCTTGCCTTGAACTTTTCTTTTTCTTTTCGGTGCGAGTTGGTTAACATCTAAAACCTAAGACCTCTTTTTTCATTCTCTATTTTCTTGTAACCTTGACATATCTTACTAACTGCAGCTTCAAGAATGACTCCAGAAAAATCTAGTTGTCTTGCCAAATCAAGTTTTGCAATTTGTGTCATTTATATTAAGTTGTTGTACAGTATAAGCTCCCTATTAGGCAGCTTAGGTTATTGTAGCAAAGTCAGTCCTTCTTTCTTTTAGCTCGATAACTATTTTGTTATTAGTCTTCATAATCTTACGTTTTCCTTGTTATGTATCTGGATTCTTGTAACCTCTTGTATTAGGTATTCACTATATATACCAATCAATGAAACTGATCTCTACACTGTAGTGAGATAAATACAAACCCATCTTAATATTTCTTGATGGTATAATAAAGCTAGGTTAATTTTTTTTCTCTCTGCATCTTAGTAACTGTCGAAGGTGAGCAAACCCCTTCAATGGCATCTCCCAGCATCGCTACTACTAACAAGGATTCAGGTATTTCCCCAACCAATCTTTATTATATACATCCTGCTGACAATCCTACCACCGTGATCTTTACTCCTTTGCTCACCGGTGAGAACTATTATACCTGGGAAAGAGGCATGACTAAAGCCCTAAGTGCAAAGGGTAAGACAGGCTACATCAATGGCACGGTCAAGAAACTAACAGATGAATCGGATCTTCCTTCTTGGACACGCTATGATGATTTGGTTGGCAGCTGGATCTCAAACTCTGTAGACCCGGTGATTCGACCAAGTATCATGAATTTCCCTTCTTTTCATGATATGTGGGTAGAACTCAAAGCGCGTTTCTCCCATAACAATGCTGCTAAACTTTATGCTTTGAAACAATCCATTTCAACACTCAAACAAGACAACCTAAGTGTTCCAATGTACCTTACTCATCTCAAATCTCCGTGGGATCAATTGGATTCATTCCGACCAATTGAACCATGTATTTGTGGCGCAGGAAAGAGCTTTATGGATAACCACAATCAAGATAGGTCCATGGAGTTCTTCAGGGGATCGATTCTCTTAACTGCAAAGCCAAATCCTATTGATGGAGCCTATGCCCTTTTCTGCTAAACTGTATAATCATGTTTGACAAGAGGAAGAACAATAAGGTATAAATTATTCCTCCATTACCTCTGTTGAATCCGCAACTTTGAACTTGTCTCGCAGTCACCAAGGATTCAAAGGTCCTTTAACAAGAACGACAACAATAAGCGTCCAAGGCCATTTTGCGACCATTGCAAGAATCATGGACACACCAAACTTACCTGCTGGAAATTGAATGGGTATCCAAAGGAATTGACAAAACCGAAGGATTCTGATTCACATGCCCTTGCTGCTTCCACTACACCTGCACCTACATTTGTTGCACCAAACATTTAGTGTTGCTTAGTATGCTCGCCTGCTTTATCTTCTTGATCCAGAAAATGAAGGTACATACACCATCTTATCTGCCAACTTTGCAGGTATTGCCTTATCTTGTTCTACTCATGTATGGATAGTTGATAGTGGTGCAACTCATCACATTTGTTCTTCTCTTTTATTTTTCATTACATATACTTTGGTTACTAAACCAATCAGTGTTCAATTACCGGATGGATCTCATACATCTGTGACACACATTGGAAGTGTTGATTTATCACCCACTTTTAAGTTACTTGATGTTTTTCATATTCCAAGTTTCAAATTTAATTTAATCTCGGTCAGCCAACTGACCAGTACAGCAAATTGTTGTATCAAATTCTTAAAAGAGTCTTGTATCTTTCAGGACCGTCACACGAACAAGGAGATTGGATGGAGTAAGCGCATCGCAGGCCTCCACCATTTTACCTTTCATCCATTTGTTTTATCTTTAACTGCATATAAGCCTGTTGATACATGGCATCGCCGTCTCGGCCATCCAAGTGTGGATTGTTTTCGTTTTTTAGCTAGCAAATTTGATTATATTAGTTCTTAGTTTAGTCACTCATGTGATGTATGCCCTAGGAAAAAACAAACTCGTCTTAAGTTTAATAAAAGTAATTCTTCATCTACACGTCCTTCTCAGTTAATTTATGTTGATATATGGGGTCCTTTTGCGACTGAATCACTCATTAGTGCAAAATATTTTCTTACAATTTTCGACGATTATACTAGATGCACTTGGGTGTACCTAATAAAATTAAAATCAGAAACTTTGAAGTTTCTTAAATATTTTTTCTCTTTTGTTATCAATCAATTTAGTTACACAATATCCAACATCTCCTCTAGAATTCATACATTGCTCATCCCGCAGCTACAAACTTTTCGTTCTGATAATGGGTCTGAGTTCAAATATAATGAACTACAATCATGGTTCTATCAAAATGGTATCTTACACCAAACAAGTTGCATTTATACTCCACAACAGAATGGGGTTGTCGAGAAAAAACACCGTCATCTTCTCAATGTAACATGGGCACTAAGGTTTCAATCTAATTTACCTCTTCGTTTTTGGGGAGAATGTATTCTTACTTCTATATATTTGATAAATAAGATGCCAACTCCACTTTTATCTCATAAAACACCACATGAGATGTTACTACATAAACTACCAGATTATCCATACCTACGGGTATTTGGTTGTTTATGTTTTGGGAGAAACATAAAAATTTCTCACAAATTTGACCAACGTGCCAAACCAGGCATCTTTGTTGGATATCCCTATGGACAGAAAGGATACATTGTTTATGATTTTGAATCAAAATCAACTTATGCATCCAGAGATGTGGTGTTTCATGAAAATATCTTTCCTTTTTATGATTTATCCAACCCTTCAACTATGCTACAATCTATACAGGTACAAGAATATAATCTTACTTACTACGAATTAATTTTTTATTCACCTTCTTTGCCTACTTCACTTCTATCATCGACTGAAAACTCTATGCAGTCTCCCGTATCTCATTCACAATCCAACTGTGAACTCATAAATCCTGATGTTAATACAAGTTCATTAGCTACATCATCACCACTAAGTTCTCATTCCACTTCAGAACCTTTAGGTGCATCTTCTACAGAGACCTCACCTTCTTCAGATAACAATCCTGCTTATCCACCTGACCTGCAACATCCTTCTTTTGTAGTCCCATTATCGGAGTCTGTCATTCCTATAGCATCTCGACCATCACGTGTTCGACAACCACCCGCCTATTTAGAAGACTATCATTGTTCCTCAGCTGGAGTCATTCTCACCGAAGTACCAAAATTATTCTCACAGGAAACTAGATGTCCTAAATGGCGTGCAGCCATGGATAAAGAGATCATTGTTTTAGAAGCCAATAATACTTGGATTATGGTAGACTTACCACCTGGTAAAATAACCATTGGTTGCAAATGGGTTTTTAAGATAAAATTTAACCCTGATGGTACAACTGAACGTTATAAAGCGCGTCTCGTGGCAAAAGGATACACTCAGCAAGAAGGGATTGACTATTATGATACCTTTGCTCCGGTAGCCAAACTGGTCACTGTTCGAGTCTTATTGTCTATTTCCGCCATCATAGGTTGGTCTCTGTACCAGCTAGATGTAAACAATGCATTTCTCCAAGGAGATCTGATGAAGAAATATACATAAATATTTCTCCTGGTTTAGCACGCAAAGGTGAGTCTAAAGTTTTTAAACTTAAGAAATTTCTCTATTGTCTTAAGCAATCCTCTCGTCAACGGTTTGCAAAACTCTCTTCAGTTTTACTAACTGAAGGTTTTCAGAAATCTTTATGTGATAACTCTCTTTTCACATATCATCGAGGAACAACATATATTTTTTCCTCATTTACGTTGATGATATCATTATCACTGGCACAAATGATGATTTTATTAACTCATTTAAGTCACATCTTGCATCTCATTTCTCAACCAAGGATCTGGGTCGTTTACAATATTTCTTAGGCATTGAGGTTTTTCAATCTCCTAAAGGTATTTTCCTTTGTCAACAAAATATGTCCTAGATATTCTTAAGGACTCTGCTCTCACAGGGGCTCGTTTTTCATCCTTTCCAATGGATACACATCTAAAATTACTTTCTACAGATGGTAAAGATTTAATTGATCCAAGCTATTTTCATCGTCTCATTGGACGCCTATTATATCTTACTATCACACGTCCGGATATAACATATGCATTCAATTACTTAAGTCATTTCATGCAACATCCTCGCACAAATCATCTTGATGCTGCCCACCATGTACTGCGATATATCAAGGGTACAATTGGGCACGACCATCTTTCTATCTTCATCCAGTTCCCTATCTCTACAAGGATACACAGATTCTGATTGGGCGAAATGCCCTCTCACCCGCGTTCTATATAGGCTACTTTGTTACGATAGATACTAGTCCTATTTCCTGGAAATCAAAGAAGCAACCCATAATTGCTCGCTCTTCCGCTGAAGCTGAATATCGTGCTTTGACAAATCTAACAACTGAACTTCAATGGTTAAGTTACATTTTCAAGGACATGCACATTCTGTGTCCTCTTCCTATCAGTGTTTCTTGTGATAGTCAAGCAGCGATTCACATTGCTCAGAATCCTATTTTTCACGAGTGTACTAAACATATAGAAATTGATTGCTACTTTGTTCGTGAAAAACTACTAAGTGAACTAATCTTACCAAAGCACCTTCCATCCTTTGATCAACTTGCTGATGTTTTCACTAAGCCGCTAGGAGCTCCGCAGTTTGACCGTCTGGTTTGCAAGTTGGGCGTTCGTTCAAGCTCTACCGCTCCAACTTGAGGGGGTGTATTAAGTCGTTGTATAGTATAAGCTCCCTGTTAGGAATCTTAGGTTATTGTAACAAAGTCAGTCTCCTCCCTTTTAGCTCGATAACTATTTTGTTATTAGTCTTTCTATTCTTATGTTTTCCTTGCTATGTATCTGGATTCTTATAACCTCATGTATTAGGTATTCACTATATATACCAATCAATGAAACTGATCTCTATACTGTAGTGAGAGAAATACAAACCCATCTCAATATTTCTTGATGGTATAATAAAGATAGGTTAATTTTTTTTTTCTCTCTAAATCTTAGTAACTGTCGAAGGTGAGCAAACCCCTTCAATGGCATCTCCCAGCATCGCTACTACTAACAAGGATTCAGGTATTTCCCCAACCAATCCTTATTATATACATCCTGCTGACAATCCTACCACCGTGATCTTTACTCCTTTTCTCACCGGTGAGAACTATTATACCTGGGAAAGAGGCATGACTAAAGCCTTAAGTGCAAAGGGTAAGACAGGCTACATCAATGGCACGGTCAATAAACCAACAGATGAATCGGATCTTCCTGCTTGGACACGCTATGATGATTTGGTTGGCAGCTGGATCTCAAACTCTGTAGACCCGGTGATTCGACCAAGTATCATGAATTTCCCTTCTGTTCGTGATATGTGGGTAGAACTCAAAGCGCATTTCTCCCATAACAATGCTACTAAACTTTATGCTTTGAAACAATCCATTTCAACACTCAAACAAGACAACCTAAGTGTTGCAATGTACCTTACTCATCTCAAATCTCCGTGGGATCAATTGGATTCATTCCGACCAATTGAACCATGTATCTGTGGTGCAGGAAAGAGCTTTATGGATAACCACAATCAAGATAGGTCCACGGAGTTTCTTCAGGGACTGCATGACCGGTTCTCTTAACCGCGAAGCCAAATCCTATTGATGGAGCCTATGCCCTCTTCTGCTAAACTGTATAATCATGTTAGACAAAAGGAAGAACAACAAGGTATAAATTCCTCCTCCATCACATCTGTTGAATCCGTAACTTTGAACGTGTCTCGCAGTGACCTAAGAGCATCCAGATTCATGCGACTAGACCAAAAGACTAAACAGTAAATTTTTTACTCTTTACTCCGCCTGAAACGCAACGGTGAAAGAGCAAAATTTGATCGGGCGTAATTCTAAACCAACGCCTAGCGTTGGGCGTAAGTCTAAACTAACGCCTGTTGAAATTTTGTTTTACGGGCGTACGCCTGTGTAAACGTTTGGTTGGGGTGGACGCTGGATGAACGCTCGATGGGAGGCGTAACCCAAAAGAACGTTTGATGATAGACGCAGGCTTAGCGGCATGCCCAGCGACAGGCGTGTATTTAGCCGAACGCCTGATGGGGCGTTATCCTAGCCAAACACCCGGTCAATTTCTACTCGTGCAGCCGGTACGTGTTTCAAAGAAGACGGACGCTCGCTTAAGATTATGCTTCACTCATCAGGTGCATCCCTAGCCATACGCACGTGTCACCAAGCGTTAGTCTGGATGAACTCCTGATGAGTAAATTGAAATGTTATATTAATTTGGGTCTAATGGTAAATGAATGGATGCATTTCAAATGGTAAATGGGTAAATACATGGTAAATTATGAACGCCATTGGTAAATGAACGCACAAGGGAAATGAACATACATTGGGCATGTGCCTACTTAAACGCACAATCGTAAATGAACATATATTGCAAAACATACATTGTTTACAATTGAAAATTGGAAATTGGAAAACATACATTGTATCTTAGTAAGCGTTACTCTAGGCACACGCTTGACTAGGCGTTGTTACCTTGGAAGATGGTGAGTTGTTTCCCTTGTTCTTCACCAAGCGTTAATCTACGCGCACGCCCCATACACAGACGCAGTCTTACGCGCACGCCCACTACAGGCGTTAATTCAGCAAACGCCCAACACATGCGTTAATCCAGCCGAACGCTTGATTTCAGGCGTGTTTCTGGCGTTACGCTTGATTGGACGTCCTCTTGGATGAACGCCTGATGGGGCAGAGTTTTGGTTCACGCCCGTCTGATGAGACGCACGTCTAGTTAAACGCCTGGCACCAGAAAGAGACCTAACGTTACACCTGGAACGAGACGCACGACTAGATTAACGCTCGACTATAGTTGAGTTTGGTCCAGTTCTGATATTTTTGATCCCAAACAATAAAAATTCCTGACCATAATTAATTTAGCTCGTCCCACTACACTTGGTTTTGGACAGACCAAAAATTAAATTTAAATTTAACTCGTCTTTTATTCTCGTAACTGTGGTTGCTCTACGGAATCAAAGAAGAACATTAAACGAGCGGAGCCATATTAAACAGTATTCTATATGATGAGTCTAGTCTATCCAACGCGAATACAATGAAACACTATTTAGCATATGGGGGCATATGGGACTGGGATTAATTTAATGGTACAAAACATGGGGCTGTAATGAAGGCTGAAGCTGCTGAATTGACAAGTCTTTCACTGTTTCCGGTCCCACCAACATGCAGACGTATGCTGCAGTTTTCGGTAGTTATCAACTTCTTCCTGGACTCGTATTCTTTTATTACACTCTGTATCACCAGTTTAATTTAACCCATATAGCAATAATCCCATGGTATAACTATAGCAGATATGTTAAAGTGCATAATTGATGGTCACACACACAGTAGAAGAAGGCATAAGACAATCTATGACACCCACGCAAGGACAGAAATTATTGCGAGCGGACCTTGACCTCATATCGTCTAACTTTGGTTATCCATGATGATCGATCGGATACTCTTTTCTTCTGATCAGTCGGTAGAATCAAATTCTAAAAATACCCAGTCAGACATTGCATTTACGGTGAGTCGCCATTCTCAGTTTCTCACAGTCGATTTGATTGGTAGAAGAAGCAGAATAGATGGTTTTGTTTGAGAGGATTTTTGTCAAAATGTTGAGCTTAAAAGGGACCCGCAAACAAGTTTGGCTGGCACTTTCGGAATAAGATAAAGAAATGGGAACTCCAAATTTGGGAGGCACAGGCTAGCATTTAGAGCATGATTGATGTGGGCCCATACAAAGCCATCCTGGCTGGCAGCCACATGCTTGACTCGAATACCCATGCAGGCTCTCACTCTCTCTACCCCACCTCCACCTTAGTTGTTGCTGTTGCCATCTCCTCCTCCTCCTCTTCCACTAGTACGACCTTTGTTCTGGTGTTTTTCATTTCATTCCCCGGCCCTTCTTTTTACTCTACGGTTTAGTAATACTTACAACAATTTTGATAATTATTTTATTTCCACACTCTTTTGTTTTTGTTGCTTCACTAACAATTTTAATCATGTGTTTGTGTGGTGTGGTACATATGCCACTCTCACTCTTGTTCCTTTTTGCCATGTTTCTAACACTAATAAGAGAGGTAAAAGACAATTTTCTGATATGTAAAAAATGAATTCCATTTGTTGGAGTACCTTTTTTCTATTATTACTGGCTGGTTCTTAGCAACGATATACCAAATGAAGATGGGGAATTAAGACCTAATTAAGCTAGTGTTAAATCCAGCCATGCATGGAACATCATGATTAAGGCAGGTGGTACACCATATAATATTAGCTAGCTAGATGTGCATAAACCAAACCTAGAAATGTACTTATCAATTATTACTAGCTACTTATTTTTCCTCCTTTCATATTCCGTCTTCTTTTCATGTATGTGTTTTGATGCTCCGTAAAAGGAAAATGGTAAATGTAGTACTTGCCACTTATTATGTTGCACCCTATAAATCCTTGAACAATACAACAATTTTTTACCATAGTAAAAATTTAAGGCAATTCTTCCTGCAAATCCAGGGTATTTACAATTTATCTACTCTTTCTCTTCGTTTGGAATGGAAATATACACACGCACTTGCTGTCCGTCAGTTAATCGGCATTAATAATTGTTAGGAATGACACAGCTACGTTTGAGTAGACAAACTCCCAAACTAGACTTCTGTAAATAAAATCTATGACTATGAAATCAATACACAGACAGCTGTTCAGCTACTACTAAATATATATATGTACAGAATCACAAACTGGAGTATCAGTATCTATCTACAATTAAAAAAAAAAAACTGATTAAAGACCAGCCAAAAGAAGTTTGTAAAGAAAAAACCAAACAAGCTGCTTTATCTCTTTCTCAAAGGACATATATACTACTACTAGTAGTGAGTGAGTGATTGGCATTGGCTGGTGGTGATGATTTCCAGGAGTAGATAGAGACACAGAGAGATGAACCGTTACAAAGAAAGACCAAACATATTGTCGGCGCTAAAACGTTTTAAATGGAAAAAGTTTTTATTGACAACGTAATTAGTGCTAATTAATAGTATTAGTACACCCCTCTACTACTATATTTATACCTAAACAAAATGTACTAGGAGTAGTATTTTTTTTCTTCTTTTTAAATTATCGATATATTTGTCTTATTTTTCATTTTTGTGTTTTTGATTGGGTCCTTCTTCTTATTATTATTATAGGAGGAGGAGCTGTCTTTGCTTACTTATTTTGTTTTCTCTTATACCATCCATTATTATTATTTTTCTTCTAAAAGAATCTCTCTATAGTCTGTATACTTAAAACCAAAATACTCTTTCCTTTTTCTTCTTCTTCTTCTGCAGAGATTGTTGGTATTGACATCTCTGTTTCTTCTTGTTGTTGTGTTGTCTCTTGAATTTTGACTGATCTTGAAGAAGAAGAAGAAGCTCATGAAGAGGCTAGTAAGTACGTTATTTAGTTGTGCTATTTATTTTTTGATTGATTCTAAGAATATCAGAACATGGGGTATTTAGTTTGATAAATTCCATCACTTTCATACTTCTTAATCTGGGTTTGGACTCTGGGTCTTTGTGACTATGTATGAATGACTTCTTTAAAATGAGTAATGGATAAATTCTCATTTGTGAGTGTTATTATCTGAAATCTACTGATTTTTGACATATGTTATAGCTTATTACTAAAAGTGGCTACTTTTGCTTTTTCAGATTCTATTCTTCTTTTGACTATGTTCGAATTTTGCTGAGCTATAGTAGGTGTAGTGATTACTGTGTGTGCTTGTTTCAATTTGAATAATTTCCTCTCTTTTTTTAGCTTGAATTTGTGTATGAGAATGTAGACCTTTTGTCTTTTCATTTTTCTGGCTTGGGTTGGTTTGGTTTTGTTTTGGCAACAATGCTTTTGCTTTTCAGAATCATGTAATGTCTCTGTAAATGGTAAGTTTGTCATTCTGAGTAGTAATAATAGGTCTGATTCCACTTTTCATTTTGTTCTTCAATCCAATCATCTGTATTTTCTCTTTCTTAAAGTAAATTCCTTTTCCTCCTACATTTCGAAGAATCAAATTCTAATTCACATACATTCAGTCATAGGTAATAGAGTATAGGGATTTCATGTATATTACTTGAATTGCTTGAGCAGATTATCAAGTAGTTAAGTTGCCATACTATGTTCCATTGAGTACCTTAAATTTTTCTTGATCAGCTTAATCTTACTTGAATTGCTCTTCTATGCATCATTGTTAGCAATTTGTTCTCTTCTGTATTTTGAGTGAAATTCAACTTCAGGGTCTAGTTTTGGGGATGTTTCTGTCAGTTCCTTTTTAAGTCGTCTACTAGTCTTTGCAAGTTTCTATCTACTGTGCAACTTTGTCTCCACATTCTTTGAACCATTCTTTACCCATTTTGTCTGATAATGTGAGAGAATAGTTACACAAACATCGCGTATTGTGTTTAGCTTTTCCGCAGTTTAATTTTCTTGTAGATGAGTTATCAGCATCGATGCAAAGTGGTGTAACTTTGTTGATTCCATTCTGTTTCTTTGATATCCGACTTGTTAAAAACTGCTTATATTTAGAATCTCAAACTTGTTAGAGAGATTATGCTCATGTTCACTAATGACTTTTAACTTACTCTTCAGGTGGCATTGTTATTTCTTTTGTTACTGAACGATGCTGTTGAAATTTATGGAGAAGGAAGTGACTGGGGATGCAAATATAACAAGGGTTTAGAACC
Organism: Papaver californicum; assembly: GCA_023531435.1. NCBI lineage: Eukaryota > Viridiplantae > Streptophyta > Magnoliopsida > Ranunculales > Papaveraceae > Papaver > Papaver californicum. Next base: position 2,091,278 of record JAJJMC010019771.1, read on the forward strand.
GCGACCTCATAGTGTATCCATAAATGAGTTTGGAGCAGTTGGAGATGGAAAAACACTGAATACTCTTGCCTTTCAGAATGCTATCTTCTATCTCAATTCTTTTGCGGACAAGGGTGGAGCACAGCTCTATGTGCCTCCAGGGAGATGGCTTACTGGAAGTTTCAATCTCACCAGTCACCTCACACTTTTCTTGGCAAGGGGTGCACTCCTCCTTGGATCTCAGGTATCAATTTTGCACACCTCCAAGTGTAATCAGCATCTGAAAGGTTTTCAAAGTACTGGTACTCGTGGTTTGATATCAAGGAGCGAAAACACAATTCATTTCTTATTTGTTTTCTTCACTTGTTTTCAGAACATCTCACACTGGGAACTTATTGAACCCTTGCCGTCATATGGCAGAGGGACTGAACATCCGGGAGGAAGATATCGCAGTTTGATAACAGGATATAACTTAAAAGATGTTGTAATAACAGGCAAGCATATATCCGACAATTTGTGTTCTTTATTATTTATTTTTTTCTTTGTTTGAAGCACAATTAATAGCATTTGAAATATAATTATCAATAATCAGGTGACAATGGAACAATTGATGGCCAAGGTTCTGTTTGGTGGGACTGGTATACGTCTCACTCCTTGAATTACAGCCGGCCACACCTAGTGGAATTTATCAGTTCCGATGATGTCGTGATTTCAAATCTGACCTTCTTGAATTCCCCATACTGGAATATTCATCCAGTTTATTGCAGGTGTGTTTTTTTATTCTTTTTGTCAATTAAGTTCTTAAAGAGAAACACTCAGAAAACAAGGGAACTGAGAACATATATGTTTTCACGTAATGCAGCAATGTGCAAGTTCTGAACATAACAGTACGCTCTCCATCTGATTCTCCTTTTACCGATGGAATAGTGCCAGGTTTGTGATGATCCATATGTTTTACATTTTTCTACATAATTAAAACTAAATGTCATTGTCTGTTTAATTCCACATCTTAAGCTTCCACACCCTGCACACTTCACTTTTCAGATTCTTCTGATCACATATGTATAGAGAACTGCACCATCAGTGTTGGGCATGATGCAATTGTGCTCAAGAGCGGCTGGGATGAGTATGGAATCACATATGGAAGACCCACGACACAAGTCCACGTCAAGTGGGTTCAACTTCAAGCATCTTTAGGCTCCGGCCTTGCATTCGGCAGTGAGATGTCTGGTGGGATCTCAAGTGTGTTTGCAGAGCATCTTCATATTCATGACTCTTTCACTGGCATTAATCTGAAGACTACCAAGGGCAGAGGGGGTTATATACAAGATATTCTTATTTCCGATGTTGCAATGGAAAATGTGCAAAAGGCTGTTGAGGCCTCCGGTCATTTTGGAACACACCCTGATGAAAACTTTAACCCCAACGCTCTTCCAATTGTTGATCACATTACATTGAAGGATATGGTTGGCAAAAACATTTCTAGAGCTGGAAACTTCATTGGGATCCAAGAATCTCCTTTCACTTCTATTTGTCTATTCAATATCTCATTATCTACAGCTTCAGACCCTTCCACTTCATGGGTTTGTTCAAATACGTTCGGATTCTCTCAATCAGTGCTTCCAGAACCTTGCCCCGATCTCCAAAGCTTATACTCAAATGCTTCTTCTGTTTGTTATTCTCTTGAACCTTCTGCTGGGTACTCTGCAGCCCTGTGAGAATATCAACTCCTTCCTTTTATGATACCCCACTGTACAATGTTTCTGAGTTTCTTCTATTATCGGACTCTGAATTTGGTCAAATTCTTTCCTCAATAAAGTGCAGACCTCAACCTGCACCATTCAGTTCCAATTCTTGATTCTCGAACTTCGCAGAGATCGATGAAGTAGTAATATCCCGTCCGGCACCCATTCAGCAGCTTTTTATGTACAGTTCCAATTCTTCATTCATGTGTAAGGAAATTTTTGGTAGTGTGAAATCCCCTAAGAGACTATATAAGATTGATGGTACTGCTTTTTTTTTTCTTGTCTTTGTTTATGTAAATTTGTAAGGTGAAATGTTGTTGTTGGTAGATGGATGTGAAAGGCTATATGATGATTCGAATAATAAAGGTTTTGTCTTCACCACATTTAAATATATACGAATTTTGTTGTTTATACTTTTTGGACCACTTGTACATGTTATTCACCTAGTACTACTAATATTATATGCCAAAGAATCCAAGATTTTCATTAAGGATAAAAAGAAAAGAAGAACAAGCAAGAAAGAAATGACTAGCTTCTTGTATCGAAGAGGGTACACAAACACATGCCTATTCAGTACTTTTGAGTACCAGGTCTGCTCGTAAGTCGTAACTGCTACAGCGGAATCGCACGCTGCTTCATGAATTTTGATGATCATGAGAAGGTGGGGAGAAGTTCAAGGGTTTACATCTTTGCCCTGTTAGAATACTTCTGCTGCACAGCTCTTCCTCACTGTCTTTGTTTTCTTCATGACTATCTTTACAACAACTGCTAGTAGCTGTAGAATCCACGCTTTCATTTCTATCTGTATCAGTGAAGTTGAATCTATGCTTGTTAGACATCAAACTACTAGTTTTTTCTCATCTATAGAACTCTTGCAAGATAGCACCTCTAATATCTCATTACTACTGGGCATTTGCTTTTGAACGAATTCCTCATCGATTAGATTATCCCCAATGTTCAAACTAAACAAACTACTAGCTGTACTGCGAAATGATCCCAATGGATCATCCATTGGTCCCATCAGTCTTCTTAAAGATAGTCTTTTCTTCCTCTTCTTCTTCTTCTTCTTCTACTTTGCATGGGCAATGATGTTCTTCATCGATATTTCTACCAGCAGTTCTGTTGCAGGGAGGATTCTCTTGTGGAACACAACTAGTAGCATCTTCTGTTCTTTTATGTCTGATGACATTCCCGAAGAAAGAAATAGTTCTGTTGACATGTAGAAACTTTTTAAGACTAGACAATTTCTTTGTTTTGCTAATATCCTTCTGCTTAGGTTTCTCACCACATCTATTTTGAACTTTAGGTTTCTTGGTAGCAATACAGATGGTGTTGAGAAAATTAGATACTGGTGATTTTGATATTGGCATTGCTCCCATGTTGGCTATCGAGAGCAAGTAAAATATAGAAATCTGTCGAAGAGATATTTATATGGGATAAGGTTCATTAGTTAGTACTTGTTTATCCCTTTAAGGTTCAGTCTCAGTCTGAATTCAGGTTTGGGCCCATCCACAGGGACGATCTAAAGCAAATCCAAAGCTGCGCAAAATATTCATGCCAACTTGGCAACTTCACAACACAGGTCAGACTCAGTACAAACAAACAAAAACTTCAAGCCATTATACTTGTTTCGAGTGAAAGTGACCTAGCCTGAAAGATTATTGTTTTAATCATGAGGAATACATTTGAAGTCATTACAACTAAAAAAGGCATGCATGCCCTGTGAAAGCGCAAGATCCTCACAGAACCAGAACCATATGATGAATTATCTCTTATATTAAATCAACATACCAAATTTTCTTTATAAGTCTCCCTGAAACTATCTACCAATCATCTGCTACTCTCATGTTGTGCAGAAATGCTAAGGAGATCCATTAGAGAACAGGGTGTTCCGCATTTCACATTACTTGTACTTTGTTTTTAGCATCTCTGACAGCTTTTCTGCGAGCTATTCTTCATCCCTCACTTGAATCTGTGCACGAGAACTTTGATGTTAGTATGCAATGAAAGATTTTAGAGACTTCAAAAATCATAAGCAATGAAAACATAGTAGAATTCAGGGTTAGGGTCCACCGCTCTTAACTTGCAATGACAATTCACGGTTTACAATCTTATTTCAACGGAAACATACAAACAATCTGAAAGCTGCCTAAACCAATAAGCGGACAAAAAGAAACAGTTTTGCTTTGGAAACAACATGAAAGCAATAAGATAGTTTTCAGACTCTAGTTATTAACAACATGAAATATCAATTACATACTTGTTCAGCCATCCAACCAATGGAATCTCTTTGTTCAATCATCTCTTAATATTCACTTACCCACAGGTGGACAAGAACAAGGTGGAGCCTTACTCAGCCAGGCATCTTTATTGTCAACTCCATTCATCAAAAACTACTGCAACAATAATAAAACTTCCTCACAATCCTACTCCTATCCACCCAGCTTGGTTGAAAATCTGGCGAAGTAACTTACCTCATATGGCATCCTCCAGTAAGAGCTAATTTGGCTAAGCATCACTGCAACAACAATATAATCTGGCCTGTGTCATCGAGCTCTTACGGCAGAGCCCTTTGGTATCGCTCAACTTACAGCTGTTTCCTATTGCTCCACACTTTCAGTTCTGTTTTCAAGGGCAACAACCACTCACTGCTTGGATTCACAGTTGGAACACAACACTCCAATCCAATTAAATCAAAGCAACAACAGATATCAACACAGTCATCATCATCATGGGGCTAATTTAGAGGGACAGAAGCCAACTGGTTGTTAATTACAAACAAGCACACATTGCACACACGTTGCATACAATTTAATTTGATAAATAATCAACTCCCTCACATGAATGCACTCATCTTTCTAACTGTACAACTAACAATACACACTAGCACTGGAGCAAACCTAGGCCAGAATAGATCAAAATCAACTTTGATGCCTCATACATACCTGATCATCATATTGCTGTATATGGGCTTATCATGCAAATGATGCAGGAAAATATTCAGCAGCTAAAGGCGATGAAATCTCAACTAGTAGTGGGCAAGCTGAGGCTAGCCTTATTGCAGGCAATTAAGTGGAGTATCTCCTAACATTTCTAGAGTAGTGTATAAAGGTGACAATAAGGCTCTTGGTCAAGCAATCAATACTACCAATGGCAGTGCTTTTCATTGACAAATTCAGTCTGTCATCAAGGATTGCCACTCTTTTATTGAGTCAGTAAGTCCATGATCTGTACTATATAATATACCAAGATCTGTAGTATACGTGCTCTGTACTTATGATGACCCTCTCCACCAGAGTACTTTTTTTGCTAGTTTACACTCTTTAGTGTTATACAATGATCTAAATGAATATAAGTTTGTGTTGGCCAAATACAATAATGAAAATACAAATAATATTAAAAACAACAGTTTTGCTTTTAAGTTTACCTGCAAAAGATATGAAGCCTCTTTAGCATGTTTCTGCAGAAGTTGCTTTAACTTCTGCGCCACATCAAAGTCTGGATCACTGTGTTCCAACCATTGACAGGTTGTCCACCAGCTAGGCTTTGTCGGGCAATCAACTAAAATCTCCATTGCAGCAGCAAGTTCCTTAACTGGCCTTGGCATCCCAGACATCATAAATGGGTAATGGACCAATGGTTCATTACAGAATAATTGCTTTGGCCTGATTTTCTGTTTGCATCTCCACCAAGGCACACCGTAGGCTGTTCATTGGTTCAACATAATTGGGATAAATTGAACACTTTTTATACTTCCAAACTGCCCAGGGTGGTTTCTAGAATAGCATCTGTCACCTGTGGTAAAAGGTTATCATCGTATGCACATTTACCTAATCCTCGAAGGAAGCAACTCTTCAGCTGGACTTACCATGCAGTCTCTCTGTTAATGCAAAGTGCTTTGATTTCCTCAATTCAACATAAAACCGAACACGATAATCCATAATAAAGGCCCAAACAAGATAATAGTTTCTAGCATAAATTTAATAACCATCAAAGTCGTCTATTAGATTCTCCAATTAAATACATTAGAATTTCAAAGCCGCATGCCAAGCCATTCCTTTTTTTCTTTCCTGATACAAAGAAGAAATATTGAATCAATGAAGCTTTATGAATAATACCTATGAATTTTGATTTATGAGCACGAGAAAAAGGAGAAATAGGAACTCTTCTCAAAATTTGAGCCACCTCTTTTCTTTTTCTTTGCTGACAACTGCATTGGATGCCGATGCCTGAGCCGCCTCTTTATCAGCCAATGCCTTGCGGGTCTCACTCAACTTCCTTGAGAAAGCTTCATAAACGGCTTCTCTTTACTGTTCCGATTCACCATTTCTTCCAATTTTTCAACCTGGGTTCTCAGTTCTTTTATATCATCATCATAAGCAACTAGGGATCTTCTGTCTTGCTTCTTTTCTTCCCCCAAGCTCTTGCTCTTTTGGATCTTTCCTTGTGAGGCTAGTTGAATTGATGAAACTGAATACATCTGGTGGTGTTAACTCATCCGAAGTTTTTGCTGCACGTGCTGCAGCTGCAAATTTCTTATCACGCTTTCTCTTTCCACCTCTACTACGTTTCTTCACATGATCTTCATTATCATTTTTATAAATACCTTCTCCATTTTCGCGAGATTCAAATGCATGATCAAGGGATTGCTTTGGTTTAAGGACTTTTACTGAGATAGGGTCAAGAATACCTTGGCCAGATGCACCTAATCCCATTCCTTCATGGTAACCCATGCTGGCCATCATCTTGGAAGCTATCCCTCGTGTATGATGCTCCCAGTTAGCAAATACCACAGTATCAGTCTGGATTCCACGTTGTAACATGGCAGCTTCCAGAAATCCTATACCTTTGAGGAATTTCTTCTACTTCTTCATTACCACTTGAATCGTATTCCTCTGAACTCCACTGACTTTGTTCGTCCTCGTCGCTCATTTGAGCATATTCGGATAGTGAAATATCTTCACTCCCAAGTTTTGCAGAACTTCCACCATTACGAAAAACAACATGACCTATTCCAAGATCTTCATCCCACGATTCAAGTTCTGCCCTCCTCCAGATGCCAGAATTGATGTCTGAGATGGCCCATATGCTGGAACCTGCTAATGAGTTGTGCCATTTCGTTGGAACGTAATGCTTCAGGGAAGATATAGGAACATCAAATCCATGTGACATGCGGCAGTTACTACCAAATCGACATCGCTGTTGTAGAAAGAACTTGCAGACCGACATGTTGTCAGATGTGGGTGTAAGGAATGTGACCTTCGCAGAACTAGACCCGTCCATATCAAATATGCGTCCATTATACCAACGCCCATCAGTGCGTCGGAATCTACATGTTGATCCAACTGAGTAAATGTTTGCTTTCAATGGTTGCACCTCAGTGCTGCTTGTTGAATCAAGAGGTTCCACCTGGACATCCTTGCAACTGGATTGTGATAGCATTACTTCGGCTTCTTGCAACAATCGTGAGCGTTTTAAATGAAAAAGACCTTTCTCTGCATCCTTAATCGCCAGAACAAGCTCTTCGTGAACAGAAAGAAGCTCAGTATTTGTTGAATCTAAAACTAGGGCTTCATCTATAGCTGTAAGTGATTCTTTTTGTTCGTCTAACTGCAACTCCAGCTGTTTCTCGAGAGACATTTCTTCATCCTCCGCCATTAGAGAGAATTCTACGAATAAGAATAGATCAAAAGTTGTAGCAGAAAAAGTTTTGTAAAAGTTAATATAGTAAAAAACAATTAGACCACCAAAATTCTTTCCCTTGAGCAACCTAATTGATAACCTAAGCTTCCTATAACATCTCATCTGTCATACCTATTAAGCACCATAAGGTGTAACTATACAGATATGCCTCCAAATCAACTAAGATGATCGATAAACAAGGATCCTTGTACATTAAAAAATGAATCTTACATACTATGGGTCAACAATATTCTGAAATTTCTGATCACTTAGTTAAGGTAATCCATATGCAGTTGGAAGGCATTGTTTATATACTGCTTTGAAAGCGATGATATGATCTTTCAGACCTATACGTTTTTCAACTAATAACGAACAACACAAATAACGAGAATTTAGCACAAAATTAACGTGATACGAACACTAAAATGCAAACCCTAATTTCAAATGTTCGAATCCCTTCTTAAGATTCTAGAAAACAAGTAGCAATAAAACCTAACAACATAAGGGAAACAATTCCGTACATTATACATACCTTGGATAAACTATACTCAAAAACCCTAATTTCGATTCGAGCTGGAATGAGTAGAGCAAAACTTCAAAACCCCTGGAGAAGAGTCAGAGAGAGAAGAAGCAAAGGAAATTTTGTTCCACAAAGGTAACGCCGTAACGGACAATTGCGAATTATTAACATAAGTTCGTCAAACATTCGTATTGTTAAATTCAATAATTAGAAAAACACTTAATTACGTGATAAAATATTGACCATCAGATTAAAAAGAAAAGGTAAGATCTTGACACGCACTGGTGGGAATTGGAGGAATAAAGTGAATGAAAAGAAATATCTGACCAGGTGACACTAAACTAAAAAGAGGGGAAGTGGCGACTGAGAGTGAGAGGGAGGGAGAATGACGCTAGGGTTGATAAATGCGAACCCGATCGTACACGCAAAGAAGGAAAGAATAGTTCGTGCTGATCATCAAGACTGTGATGATGCTGTTGATCCTCTTGAAATTTATGATATCCTACTACTCCTCCTCTTTTCATTATTATTTTTGGTACATTTTCTTATAACTGTGTAGTTTTGCTGTTGTGTTGAATTCCTTAATTCAAGGGCCACAAATTTTGTAAGAGATATAAGAGATCCAGAGCATCCTTACTCACTTGAACAGCTCAGTGTACTATCTGAGGAATCAATTACTGTTGATGAGAAGCTTGGCCTTGTTCTGTAAGTTTTCTCAAATCATCATCTTATTTGTTGCTTAATTTTTGATTATTAGAATAAAAAACTTAGATCAAATTAATGTGTTTATTGCTTCCTTGGTTATGGTATGATATGAAACTTAGAATTGCTAAAACTAAATTCAAATTTGGGATTCCGAAATGTGTACTTGATAGAATTCAGACTCCATCTTACAGTACTAACCTATGTTTTTTTGGATCTTTTGGAAACTACCATTACTATGCCTTGGCGGCGCCTCATGCAGCCCCTAACAACATAGGTACTAACATAATTTTATTTCTGAAGAGAGTGACAAACAACTAGTTGTATTTTGGTCACAGTTTATTCTCCATGATATCTGAAACCGAAGGATGTGATTTTGTATAAATTACATGCTTTTCTCCACCCTTTGTTAAGAGGCTTTTGATTACTCATTTATGTTTAAGCTGTTTCAGCGGTTTCCACCATACACCTTTCTTTCTGTAATTGCCATCATGTCTTATTCATCCTATTTATATCCAAAATAAAAAAAATTCTGTCACTCTCTATGGAGCCAACAAATATATGACATAAGGTCTGCTCTTTTGGAAGTCCTTATTGTGTGGATCATGGTCAATGTGTTCATTATCACAAATTCACAATAAGGTATCTGCATGAGCATTGCAGACATGACTTATGTTGGATTTAGGGATTGCATAATGAAGATAAAAGTTTTTGTTTTAATTTGCATTGGCGAAGGAATCTTCAGGTGGCTTGATGGAAGTACAAAAAAATTATAATTAAGAAAATAGAGTATCGTTATATACTTGGTGGAATACGATGGAGCTTTCTGAAAAGGTGCGTGACAGAAACAACTAAAGTGACTTAGACGGCTTATTCAGAGCTTCAGTAGTCCTTGCATAGATAGAAATGTGTGACACACGTTTGTCCGACTAGTTGTTGTAAGAGACTTCTGGAGAGTAGTTAGTATTTCTCTGATACGCCTTTGACATGAAACACAATAAATTATCGAGTATTGATTGATTATGCTAAATAAAATGACGAGCAAAGGGAGACTACAAAAATTTAATTCTTATAAAGCTAGGGTGAGCATTCATCAATGGGTACGATTTGGGAGATCACCCAGCTTGAAAACTGTTTGATCTATCACACTATTTGTTTTCCATCCGAATCTCGTTATCGATGGTCAAAATCGGTATTATACAAATATTCGCTAGAGATACCTTGAATTTGCAAAATTTGATTTGGTAGATGCAACTTTGTGAAATTTCTGAACCTGATACTGCCTTGTATATATGCTAACCCTCTTTTTAATTTATTCTGCTAATATTTCATTTCCGGTTAACATTCTGTCTTGCAAGCTCGATAATTGCACATTTTACCGAGTGATCATCTTATATGATTCATTGGGTCTATGTACTGACTTTCTGAAATGTAGGATAACTTTCACCCCGACCATCCAACACTGTAGCATGGCAACTGTTATTGGTTTATGTTTGAGAGTTAAACTGATGCGTTATTTCCCTCCACATTTCAAGGTAAATCAATACTCCTCCTCAGTTCTAAACTGAAACTCTGTCTCGTAAAGTTTCTTATATGTAGAGCAAAGTTTCATTTGTTCATGCTCTAGAAATCTTTAGTGACCCCTTCTGTAATTTACTTTTACCTCAACACTGCAAGGTTTTCTTTTGCATTGCATCTTTGTCGTGCATGTGTTATTTCTTCTGTTTTGCAAGCATATATTTCGAACCTTAAATTGTTATGCTTGCAACACAGGCTGGTGCTGATCACTATCAAGGTTTGTAATTTTTCAAAGGTAAATATAATTCATGGACCAATTGACATTTAGAGACAAATAGGTTGATATCCAGTACATTGTAAATGGTACATTTTAAAGCTTGACTAGGTTTTGCCAATGGATTCAAATCCTGTGTAGATGAGGAATATGGCGCTTTACCCAAGTGCTAGCTAGCTAGATAATGATCGAGAAGATGATACCAGTGAAGTTTTTGTTTGACAGTATGGTACCAAAAAAGTTGGAAAGAGAACACTAGAAAAACAAGGATGTTCTAGTTATAATATTCCAGGTCTATTATTGTCATTTGGTCCTCTCCTTTTCGAGTGTGGGGCTATGTCGAGGATGCCTATGTGTATGTGATCTACCTGTTGATAGTTCTGCTTTCAAATTTTAAAAATATGTATGTATATTTTTTCCCAGTGTCTTTGGTGACCGTTCTCCGTAGGTGACTAGGTGGGATTATAATCGACATCTTTTAAGGAAATTAAGGTTCCAGCATTTTTGCACTGCCTGTGTTTTCAAACTTTTTTCTCCTAGAGAGAGCAGAGAAAACCAACTGTGAGGGACACAGAGGTTCTAATTAAGATTTTTCAGGTCCATGTTGCTGACACTGACATGCCTACTTGCTAACAGCTGTGCTCTTTTAAACTGAAATAGACCTGTATCTATATATTTGCCAGTCGCCTATGGTGACTATTTTCCATGGTGGGGTGACAATTCACAGTTTGGCATCCTCTAAGGGAAGTAAACGTTCAGTTTTTCAGTACTGCCTTTTTTTTCTTCGAGCTTTTGACTTGTAAAGGGAATAGAGTTAAATGAAGCAACCTTTTGCCATGTGTTCAAATTTGTATCAGAGAATAAGAATAGCAGTGAAACCTTTTAAAAGGCCTTTTAATATTGTTATGCCTAAGAGGTCAACTTAATATTCCTCTTTGTGCTCTCTGAAAATCCTGTAATTGTCTTGTAACATATTTATCCTTGTGCACTTGTGCAGCTTGACATAAAAGTGTCTCCAGGATCCCATGCAAATGAAGAATCAGGTGTGTACATTGTTAACACATGGTTAACCACTTAATTTATGGTCCCCCTTTGATGTCAAAGGTTTTAACATTTCTACATGTTCCTTTTTAACTATTCTAAACTGTATCAGAAACTCATGTATATGTAACCGTGTGCAGTAAATAAGCAATTGAATGATAAAGAAAGAGTTGCAGCTGCTCTTGAGAATCCAAATCTTCGTCAGCTCGTGGATGAATGCATATATTCAAATGAGCTTTAATATGTAAGCTTGCTCTGGGAACTTTGTACAGTAAAATATTTGCTACTAGTTGTTGAATGTCTTAGTTTGACACCATGCACTCATTATAGTTTGTATAAAGAATACTATCAACTGACTTAATCTAGTATCAACTTAACTAAATTGGCATTTTGATGGGTCTGTGGACATGAAGAATGGCCAATTAGTCAACCCTTCCCTGTGATTTAACCTCGCCTTCAATTTTGAGGAATGCCTTTTAATGATAGAACCAGTGCTTGGTCTATGTTTGGCTACATCAATAAAAATGACTATATTATACGGAAGAATACCAGTTTCGAAATTTTAATTTATAATACCATGTCATAAATCTTATTACCATATCAAATCAGTCAGGAAACTCCATTGCAGCCTGTTCTAGGGTTGGGGCATTGTGGACACGATATCAATTGCTCAGATAGATGCAGGAGCAACGACAGACTCTTGAGCCACCTCTGGTTTCAGACAGTCACTGTTAGTGTGCTCCATCTTCTCTAATTTTTCTCTTGTAGCTTTCAATTCATCCTCTACCATTAATTTAGAGAACTCTTCATGATCATATTGCAAGTTAGCTCGTCCACCAAACTCAGTTGGGAGGTTCTTGTCATCGAAATAGGTCTTCATTAGCTCCAAGCTATCTTTGTCCTGCGGGTACACAAATTTTACCTTCTTGAATGTCTTTGGATCCAAGATATACTTGACAATCTGCATGGATAAGTTCGTAGCACTTAGACACGCTGAAGATACGGTTAAATGAAGTCACGAAACAAATGTAGTTAAAATGTAGTGGCCAAACCATCCAAAATGCTTCAAAAATCTTTGGGGATTGTACAAAAATGCTATGGCAATCCTCTCAGGGTAGTGGTTCTGTATAATGTTCAGAGTTTCTTTAGCAGTTCTGATGGGTACATTGTTGGTCAGCGACCATCCAGTGAAGTCTATTAGCCATGTCATCTGTTCCTGATCATCGGGAAGGGTTTACGGATGCCATTCTCAATGAGATATACTAGATGCCGCATTTGATTTTCAACCCCTGTTAGCATGTATATGCGTTAATTCACCAATATTCAATGAGAAAACCTTCAAAAGTTGCTCCTGTGGTATTCTGTGAAACAAGTTAGCTGTATCTGTATTAATATACCAATATTCAATGAGAAAAACCTTCCAAAGTTGCTCCAATTACGGACCTGCTTTCCTGGTCGCATAGTAAGAACAGTCCTCCCATGTCGATCATGGAAGGTAAACTTTGGCTGTGTCACCTTCAATGGCCACATCTTGCTGATGGTAAATCACATTTGGCATTGTTAGTCCAATCAATCTTGGTTTTCTGTTGATAATCATTTTACAGTCTAACAGTCGCAAAATACAAAGATTAACATTTTCTGCAAATTTGTTGTAAACCTGTAGTTAAGCTTACCCAATGGATATCGCTAGGCTTAAATGTTAATCTCCAGTGAATTGTCTCTTCCACCATCTTCTTTGCCTTGACAATATCCCAGTCCCGAGCTTCTAAATGTCTCTTTAAGCATGCGTCAGTACAGTAAGCCTTACTAGATTCGATTAGTGCCCCCAAAGCAGCTTTTAGCTCGTTACCTGTTTCAAGACTCCAAAAAAATTTGGTGGTTTTCAAATGGACGATGAAGTGCTTAATGATTCATTTTCGGTAAGTAACCATATAAGTTGTGAGGACTGAGAACTGCAATCTACAGAAAAGTAATGAAAACAAAGCTTTGAGACCACCACACTCCACACTGATGTAAGATACCTTTTCGTCTTGCCGAACAAAGCCAATCTTCTTGTGAGAATATCTTCTCCAAAACATTATGACTACTCAAGCTGCAACATCATTTAAGTATGAAACTTGCAAAATGCTCAATTGCTCTTAGTACACAGCAAGTGAAAGAGAGTTCAGAAATACATACCTAGAAAGAGAAACTCTGATGCTCTTTACCCTTGCCTCCTTCCAAACTTTGGGTGCAGTTAAGATATACTATTACCCATCCACTGCTTACTGGGTACTAAGAGCAATCATTGCTATTGTTTTGGATAATGTTTTTCGTTTCATTTTTTTGGGGAATTACAACTATTGGATAGCGTAACACTGCCATCCTTTCAACCTCATTTCCCAAAATCAGTATTTACCCAGACCTACGATCATCGATCAATAATCTCAAAAGTCTATTCAAGGCCATGATCAGACCCAAGTTGAAATAAGTATTCAAACCGAATGAGTAATCAGGGCTTAGTATACATGAGATTCAAGTTAAATGATACATCACCATAAAATTCCTAATATGTCACTCCTGAATTAGGCGAGGATCACTAACTGATACCTTGAGCATTTAGAAAAACAAAATGAATCAAAATTCAGCCACAGACCGGGAAAAGAATTATATATGCCTTGAACAAGTCTTCCTTTTATTTTATCAGAACATATAACCTCGAATCCATACTTATTATTACACTTTTACATCATCGGTGTTGTGTATAGAATACATGATTAGCTAAGTAAGATTGTGATCACAAAATAGGAGGTAATGAACTCGATTAGAGCTTGTTTTACCATAGCAGCAATCTGAAAGATGGACTGCTCAACTAGCTGGAAGTGCAATGGCTGACTCATGACACACCTCTGGTTTCCCGTTGTTAATGTGTCAGTTACTGTTCTCCGATTTCCATTCTCTTTCAGCCTTTGCTTCATCTTCGTTCATCAATCTTGAGAATTCCTCGTGATCGTAATGCAATTTAGCTTTCCCACCGAACTCAGCTGGAAGGTTCTTATCATCAAAATACGTCTTCATAAGCTCCACACTAGCTTTGTTCTTTGGATAGACAAATTTCACCTTTGCAAACGTCTTTGCATCCAAGAAGTACTTCACAATCTGTATGTATAATTGTGCAGAATATAACGAGGAAGATTGAAGCAGAAAATTAGTTCTTGATCTCAAAATTTTAACCGCTGGGAAGCAAATTAAGATTGAAATATTTAACAAAGAGATGCAGTGATATAATGAAGAGAGAGTAGATCTCAGACCTTCCAACTTGCTTCAAATATCCTCGGGGGGTTGTACAGAAATGCTACAGCTAGTCTCTCGGGGTAGTGGTTCTGTAAAATGTTAATAGTCTCTTTAGAAGTTTTAACTGGCACAGCATTGCTCATTGACCATCCTGTGAAGTCTATTAGCCATGCCATCTGCTCTTGATCCTTGGGAAGATTATAAATAGCATTTTCTAAGAGATATACTAAATGGCGCATCTGATTTTCGCAGCCTGTTGTATTCTGCAAAACAAGTCATATCATGAGGTTAATTTTTCATAATCCATCAAAAGGCCCATGCTTAACTTCTGCAAGTTAGGTATACTACGAAACCTGCATTCCCGGTCTCAGTATAAGAACTGTTCTCCCTTGTCGATCAAAAAAATTTGCTCGGTATGCTTTGCCCGTCTCACCTTCAATTGCGATATCATTCTGATAACCAAAATACATTAACGTTGTAAGTGCAAGCTTACGTGAATCAGTCTTTGTTTTCTGTTGCTCTTTGTTAAGCATCCTTTTACAGCTTAACAAGAACCACAGACAAATTAAAAAGATTGAAGGTACAAAAACAATTATTATGTTTAACATCTTACCCAACGGATACTGTCAGGCTTAAATGTTAACCTCCACTGAATTGTCTCTTCCAACATTTTCTTTGCCTTCTCAATGTCCCAATTTCGAGCTTCCAAATATCTTTTCAAGCATGCATCAGTGCAGAAGTGTTCACTGGCTTTGGTTAATCCCCCCATAGCAACTCTCAGCTCATTGACCTGCTTGGAGAATAATAAGTTTCTTTATTTTCAGATAACATTTGAGCTCATACAGCCCTGATATTGATATCACAACTGCTAAATCTAAATGCAGATATCCTAAACATGGGAGTGTTGCAATGAGCAAATGTCCCATACTCAACGAACCAGTAAGTGCAAGCATGCGTGATATTAATTTGGGACATATGTAGATATCAAGTATCCTTTTGAACCAAATAGGCTTAAGACATGCCACGTAAAACAGCAACGAGAATGAAACGAAGCCAGTTTATCCGAATTCGCCCCATTGATGTAGGACGAATCATAAATGGGATAATTGCCCTAGCATGTGTGGGGTATTAAGAAGTTTCTGATTACCTTTTCATCTGCCTGAAACTGATGAACACATCCATTCTCCTTATGGGAATTCTTTCTCCAAAACATCATGACTGCTGCTTAAAATCTGAAACAACCACAACGCAAATTAAAATTGTCAAAAACCTCTGCGAATCTTAGTTTTCAAACTGTTATATCAAAAGCAGAAAAAAAAAAAACTCAATATCTTGATTACTCTCTTAACATTGAAAGGAAGTGTTATTCATTCCACCATTTTCTGCCATGTTTCTTTATCAGACTTCTTAGAATTTTTAGCTTAGAGAAAGAAACTAATTATGCATGTATGTATATCAAATTCAAGGTCAAATTAAATTGTATCTCTTTTTCCAGAAAATTAGCAAACATTTAGAAATCTTTCATCATAGTACTTAATTAAGCAACCGAGATAAAATTAACGAAGCAAATCAAGATCTAAGGAAAAACAAACTGTAAACAATT
Source organism: Papaver californicum (assembly GCA_023531435.1). Classification (NCBI taxonomy): domain Eukaryota; kingdom Viridiplantae; phylum Streptophyta; class Magnoliopsida; order Ranunculales; family Papaveraceae; genus Papaver; species Papaver californicum. The sequence continues at coordinate 2,107,615 of JAJJMC010019771.1, forward strand.
TACAGGTAACACGACTTAAGAAGTGAGGATCACTCACAGAATCCCTTGATGAAAATATCTCCAATTGAAAAGAATGAGTGAATGTGTGGTATTCCAAATAACAAATATATAAAAAGTCAAGAGAGTTGAGTTGATTACAAGAGTACCTGTTTGAAGGCTTGAAGCAGAGAGAGATAGCAGGCAGCAGGGGTTTAAAGAGATGGAAACATTTAAGGCCAGGGATAGTTATGTTTTTGTCATTTTATTGGTTGTATAACTTGTATCTCTTTATACTACTTGTCCGTACTTGTTACTTCTTTTTGGAGAAAAATTCCTATTTTATCGGACTACAGATTTATTTTTCCTCTTTGAATTTTGCATCTGGTTGTTTAATTTTCTTTGTTTTTGAGGACGAATATGCGCATGATGATACCATAAATTAATGAAGAGGGAAGTCCCTGAAAATCAACCAACAATAATAATGAGAATTTGACTTTTTACCAACGAGGATAATAATACAAAAATTTGATGCTTAAAAAAAACAAAAATTTGAAATAAAATTTTGTGTGCGAGAACGTTTTTCGAGCTGGTTTGCATGATTTAGTTTAGTTTTCAAACAGATACGAGTAATTATGCTTCAAAAAGAAAAAAAAAATACAATTGATTGGATGATGTGTCCCAAACCATAAAATACAGATTGAATTTTTTTTTCTCCGTATTTTTTTTTATATCAGTGAGTTTCGAACTCATGTCATTGTATCATCATCGAATAACTTTAATATTATGTTACAGTGACGCCTGATTGTTAATTATCAAATACTCCTTCAGTTTTAAAAAAAGTGATACTTTCACTTTTTTAATTTAATATATTTTTAAGCGTAAAAAAAAGGGTGAAAGAATCACTTTCCCCAAAACAGATGTTATATTATTTATCTTTTTATAAGCAAGGGCATAAACAAAGGTTTGAGGTCTGCCTCAACAGTTGACAAGAGTCAGTTTGGAGGTCTAGACCAAAAAAAGGAATCATTGTTATCTTTACCCCAAGCAGCCAAAGTATGATCAACGTTATTATAAGTTCTTAGTTGAAAAGAAAATATGCAAGCTACTATGCTAGAACTGAAAAGAGAATTGTCCCTAAAGAGAGCATCTGTTAGTTGGTTGCCTTCAAAAATGTCTTAGGAGAACTGGTTCATAAGGGCTTTGGCATCACTTTCAACGATTATATGAGTAAGCTTCAAATCTACTGCTTTCTTCAACACAAGGGGGGGGGGAGGAGGTTTCCAAGTAACAACACCAATGACATTGTAGAAAGGGGATGGTTGAATGATGGAGTTTCTAGTGATTAACATAAACCTAGCTCTAGCAAGAATAGAAGAAGCATTTTCCCTTTTGTTGTTAAAAATGAGATTATTCCTACTACTCCAGATAGACCACATTATAGCAACAAACATGTTCTTAGAATCATCGGTCAAATAAGTGATAGAGTTTACAAGGCAATGAGTAAACCAATCAGGCAAAGAAGCATTATGAAAATTTTGAACAACCAGACTCAGAGGAGAAGCATTCCAAACAGAGATAACAAAATGGCAAATGAATAAATCATGCATAGCAGTTTCATCACAAGCAAGAACATCTAGTTGGCAGAGCATTTCTAGCAGATTTCCAGATAAAAAGTTGAATTCTATGGGGGGACTTTTAGTTTCCAAATGCACTTCCAAAGAGTATTGCTTCTGGAAGATCTAAGACCTCTGAGACCCAAGTAGACAGATTTAGAGCTAAATCTACCATTCTTTGAAAGTTCTCAAGCCCTCTTATCAAGAGTACATTGCTGGCTTAAGGGAATGGTAAAATAGTCTTCTCTACAGAAGCATTGTCAAAATGAAACTTCAATCTGGAGACATTCCAGGATCTAGTATCAGGGTCAGTAAAATAGGACACCTTTAAACTAGGAGAGGGAGGGACAAGAGGATTGGGTTTAGCTGAACCAAGAGAAGGAATCCAATTATCCAACCAAAGATCAATAAACTTGACATCACCCACAATCCAAGCTATGAAAGGTTTAATAAGTTCTTTAATGGTATGAAGGCACCTCCAAGTCCAAGAACAATTGGAAGGGCACTTGGAATTCATAAAATCAGTATGAGGAAAATACCTAGCTTTAAGAATAGTGCCCAAGAGGGAGTCAGGGGATTCCACAAGTTTCCAGACATTTCTAGCTATCATAGCCAAATTATTAAGCCCAGCTTCCCTAAAACCCATACTACCTTCACTTTTAGGAGAACAAAGGGTGTCCTACCCCAGCAAATGAAGTTTTTTATCTTTAGAGTCGAGAGATTCTCCCCACCAATACTTGCACATGTGAGAATCCGTTTTTCTGCAAAGGGCTTTAGGTATAAGGAAAACAACCATTTGGTAGATGGGGATGTTCTGACCAACATGTTTAACAAGAGAAGTTCTGGCTGCTTGAGACAAGAGTTTATGAGACTAAGAAGTAATTCTAGCATCCACATATTGCAAGATACTCATATGAGTTTGAAATTTAGAATTTTGAAAGTGGATAGGAGTACCCAAGTACTTTTCACCAAGATCAAGAGAGCTAATGTTAAGGATTGAGGAGAGATATTGAATCAACTGAGGAGATTGGTCTTACTAAACAAAATACCAGACTTATAAAAATTAATCTCTTGGCCAGAAGTAGAATAATACTTATGCAAATAGTCCTTGATAGTCAAAAATCCTGAACAATAGCCTTGGAAAAAAGAAGACAATCATCAGCAAACAACAAATGAGTGTTAGGGGGCATTCTACATATTTTAATACCTTGAACAAGATGAAGTCTAGTAAGTTGATCAATATAGGCAGACAAAGCTTCAGAGCAAAGAATATAAAGATAAGGAGACATAAAATCTCCCCTTCTAAGGCCTCTTTCAGGTTTAATCATGCCGGTAGGAACACCATTGAGAAGAAAAGAATATGACACAGTGGCTAGAAATTTAATGACAAGGGATATCCAATGTTCACAGAGACCCATTTTTCTGAGGACTTTTTCAAGAAAAGTCCATTCAAGCTTATCATAAACTTTAAAATGTCTAGTTTTATGTCAGCTAGGCTCTCCTTCCCATGATAATGATCCACTGTAAAAAACACTTCATGAGCTAGAAGAATATTGTCAGCAATGCTTCTCTTAAGAACAAAAGCACTTTGGTTCTGGAAGATTAGGCCATCCATGAGGGGTTTAAGTTTATTGGCTAGGGTTTTGGAAAGAATTTTATAAGCAAAGTTGCACAAACCAATAGGTCTATTCTGAGAAACTATCTCAGCAGTAAGGATTTTAGGAATAAAGGCAATATTGGTGTGATTAAGGAAAGGTGCAATATTACCAGTTCTAAAACAAGTTTGCACCATTTCAATGACAGAGTCCCCTACAACATCCCACTGTTTTTGGTAGAAGAAACCTGTAAAACCATCAGGCCCTGGAGCCTTTTTCCCACCCAAAGCACCTATCAAGTCTCTCAAGAATCAAGTCAGTACCACTCTGCATATTATACCAAGTAAATCTGGGACCAGAAAAACCAGGATCATGCAACTCAAAAACAGAACAAAAATTCATGAGGTTAAAACAATCATTATCATCCACATCAAGACCAACACTTTTATCTTCAGGACTAAAAAGAACATTAAAATCATATACAAAGAAAGCGGGTTCAGTTCTAAGGATAATATGAATATTTGACTGACTATCCCAAAAAGCATCCCTTAGGGTTTGATTTGGTTCACCATATATAAAATGTATCTGAAAACCAATGCAAGGCACATTGAAAACCCAGGTTCTTTATTTTTTCTAGCCGCAATGTCATTTTTCATTTTTGTTTCAGAAAGGAACACTATGTCAGGATTTAGATTTTTCAGAAGGATACTCAACTCTTTGTTTGCAGATTTTTTTCCTAGACCTCTAACATTCTAGCACAACATGTTTATATTATTAACAGGGTGTAAGGGCATAGAAAGAAATATATTAGAAGTATCAGAGTTAACCGGAAAATATGAATTATTAGGATGGTTTACCTGATTAGTAGAATTAGCACCACCATTAGGCTGAGATCCAGAGGAATCACCACTTGCAGAGTTTCCTTGCGTTGAAGAAAGATTCAAAGCGGCAGCTTCTTGAGGAGAATCATTACAGATATTATGGCTTTCCATGGAATTACCAACTGGAACAGGAAAATGACTATAGGGATTAACAAAATGATGATGAGAATCAGATTGGTTAGGGATTGAGATGGGTGAAAGATTATCAAGATTGGTTATTGGTGGGAAAAGGGTAATATAATCTAGTTCGGGGAAGATTGACTTTCAGGTGGGACTACTATTATGCTAGCCAAAGCAGGTTTGACAATACAAATGCATTTTCTAGAATCATCCCTGGGGTTGATTTTCCTCTTGATAGTAGAAATAGTATCATGCTCAGCAACAAAGGAAACAATCTCCTCCCTGGAAAAAAAAGGAGGACGAGTTGGAACAACAACAATTTTGAATTTTCTAATGTTAGGGACTTGATCCTTAGAGGTAATAGAGCTGATTTGTTCAGAAACAAACTTTTCAGAAGAAGTTGGTTTGGGCACAATTGGAAGCCCATTTTCAGCAGAAGTCACAATGGTAGGCTGAATAGGGCCAACATCATAGATTTTCAGGGATGGAGAGTTACTAGAAAAAGGACCCATGTTGAGATTTTGAAAGATGGACATCTCTGCCATAGTCTTATCAGAAACTGGCTGATAACAACTTTACCTCTATCATTTGAAACAAAAGTATTGTCAATAAGAGGATTGTTATTGACCTGTTGGGTAACTGAAAGATTTGTTGTATAATCCGTAGAGTTAGATCCAGAAGGATTAACAACTGGTTGAGGAGGCATTAATCTGGAGACAGTGATTCTTGGAGGTTGATATTTGTTTGGAGAAGCTTGGCTTGGCCCATTTATTTGCGGACTGATTTTAGGCTTATTTTTTGAGCAAGTTGTTTCTCTATGATCGACGATGCAACAAGTATAACATAAGGATCTTGGGACCATGAAGTATTTGCACTCTATAAGAAAAGGGTAAATTCTGTCTCTTGTGATCAAAGGAATTCCCGTTGGCAGAGGTTTTTGAACATTAATATTGACACAAATTTTGACATTCTTTTTGAGTGGGTGTTTACCAAGGGAGTGTTTGCTTACCAGTTCTCCAAGTTTTATGGAGAGCAACTTTAAATCTTCAAAATCAGTACGTTCATTTTGAACATTACAGAGAATCAACCACATTAGTTCTTCTGTAAAGTTAACCTGGAAATTATTTGGCCAACCAGTTGGAGGAACTTCACGCAAGACAACAAGATAACCACAAGCATACCATGGTTTTTATTCTCTGACTTTGTTGAAATCTACTTCTGCTAGAAAGCGTATAAAAATCTTGTTCTTTAAATCACTGAAGGTAGTGAGTGTAGGAGATTGAAGAAGAGGCCATTGATTGCAGATATAATGTACAAAAGAAGTAATAACAAGGAATTCATTCTAAATATGACCTATTATGCACCATTTCCAATTATTGTCATTCTCAACAACCACAATTGTTTAATTAATATAGACTGGCTCAGTTAAAGAAGAATGGTTTGGTAAAATTAGTTAATCATACATTTGGTGAGTTAGATTTTGGATATCTTTAGCAGTAGATTGAGCTGAAGTTAGAGAAGAGTTTGAAATATTTATTTGATAAAAAATGAAGATATATAGTTGTAGTGAAGATGAAGAGTAGACAAATGATGGTTTTTGGATTGAATGGTGGGGATGATATAGAAGTTGGTGACCAGTGTAAAATGCCAAATAGTTTGCTTATCCTATGCAGTGAGACTGTGATAGTTCAGCTGAAAAGAGACAGATGTGAAAACCTTAAACTGGGAAAACTTGTTTAAGAAATAAGATGGGGGATAATGACCTTGAGGCCCGGTAGGTGTTTTATTTCTGTTGTTTTGAAGGTTGGGATGACCAAAATTTTGGATTGTAGCATCTCTATTTCTTTCAAGCTCAACACGGGAGGCAAAAGAGATATTGACTCCCAAAAGGGCACATGGACCAATTATGGGAGGTCCACTAATCCTGACCAGATCAAGGATTTGTTTCTTTATCTTAGACTGAGTAGGACAAACAACAAGGAAGTAGGATGGACAAGAGTTTTGGTGGTTGAGCACTTATGGTGTCTATTTTTATATGGTCTATTTTTTCCGGAATATAAACAAACGCCATCAATGAAGCAAGGAGTCTGTCTTGCCAAGAACTAGCCATGTAGTTCAAGGAATAGTGAATGTGGTGATGGGGCTTGAGGTGCGGGTTTTGTGGCTTGGTATTCTGCATGCACCAGACGTACAACCCATAGCAAAAAATAATGCCTCTCGTCAAGTGCTGCCTTCTTTGAACCTGCATGAAATCAATTAATATAATTAAAATCACACTTAAGGCACTGTAAGTAGGTAAACCACTAGATCCCTTCTTAATGGTAATGCAGGTGAAATATAATCGACAGGGATAGTCTAGAAGTAGACTTAGGGAATTGTTTTTCAAGGAATAATGATGATTTTGAAACGTGTACGCATGGCTTTGAATTGGCGTGAATTTCCAAGAGACGGGACATTTCACCAAGAGACTTAAATGACCATTAATTGTCCAATTTTGGCCTTTAAAAGGGGAATAATGATCAATTTATCTCCCAAACAGAAGAATCAAACCAAAAATAGCAAAGCTTTTAGAAAACCAGAAAGAATTAGGCGACAATGGCAAACCCAAGAAACAATCTTCCAGAGAATAATCCTTTTGAAGTATATGAGTTTGCAAAAAGGAATGCACTGAGACTTGAAACCAAAGAGCTGAATGATTTGATAGTTGAATTGTAGGCAGAGGTATGTAGGCGAAGCAGAAGGACATAGTATGAAATGATACGAGAGGAGAATGAAGAGGAGTTTGCTCAATGGAAAGAGAAACGTATTGAAAGAGTTGAAAGAAAGAGGATTTAAAGGGATGATGTTGATGATGATTATATATGGAAGAAAAGGCGGAGTAAAACAAAAATCGATTCTGAGGGATCTGGGAGCAGTTTTGAATACTATGTGGAAGAAACAAGTTTATCTGAAGAGGGTTCGGGAGCATAGGAAAAGAAGAAAAAGGAGACAACAAGGAAGGATGCTGAGATGTACAAGAGGTACTTGACAGAGAAGAAGAACCCTTTCATATTTGCACGGACCATGGCAGAAGGGGAAAATGTGGATGCAATTGATGGTGTTGGAGAGGCACAAGAATCTGATACATCCTAAGAAGATGAGGGGGATAAGAGGAGTGAGGATGATGAAGTGATAGTTTTGACTCTGATGGAGGTGCTGATAGTGGGTATGGTTCTGCTGCCTTATCTAGAGATGATTATAGTGCACAATATGAAGAAGAAGATTGGGATAACTATGACGGGGAAGATGACTGGTGATCGCCCATGGAACATCAGAGGAGGTAATCCTGATATAATTTTAAAAATGACTAACAAGTTCTTTTTGAGATTATCTTCTTGATGTTTGCTGCTAGTTTTCTTCGTGATGATGTGAAAGTTCTTGAAGTGATTGTTTTCTTTTTTAAACCAGACGGTTTGAAATTTTCTCTTGGTAGGTTCAATTCTTTGTTGATAATGGTGAAGATTTTTAATGAGGAGGTTATTTTGTTGATAGGAAGGTGTTATGGTTCCTATTTTAGAAACTTTTTTGATGTGCATGGAGTTTTTATGATGTTAATGACATGAATGTTGTCTTTGATAATAGCATGGTAGTTTTTGTTGGGGTGGTTTTTTTTGAAATTGTAATTAAGGGGAAGAAAGACTAAATGCTGGGTAGTTTTTTTGTTATAATTGTAATAGGTATTGATAGTATGAATGATGAAACTACACTTTTTGATCGGCAATTTGATGATGTTAGTGCAAAGATGATGAATTTCAGGTAGTAGAATCTCAAACCAGTTTAGAATTTGATACACTGTAAGGATGAATTTGTGAGAAAAGTGGTAGGTGAGTTTTTTCATCAGAAAAGAGAACTTGAAACGGATTTATATGAGGTTATATTACTTGGTAACCTTTATTTTTATACTCATCAATATCATAGGGTATATATATATATATATATATGTTAACATTTTAATAAGAGTTGATGTATTACACAAATGTTATTTTCTTCGACTCAAAAACTCTAAATTATTTTATTTTCATTGAAAAGCCTTTAAAAAAGTAATATATTAAGAAGGAAAAAATAATTTTTTATTTATGTTTTTTAAAATAGGCAGATATGATGGAATTCCTTTTGTTCCGGAAAAAGGGTTTTATCAACCCAACAGAGATAACACTTGGAAAGCATATCAAGCGTTAATTTCAATAATCAAATGTTATCTAAGTGGGCATGTTCCTCCCCATGTTATCGTTAGTGCATCGGATAAAGTTTTATCAGTTATTAAAAGTGAATTTAATTTTGGATTTGAGAAGAGACAAGAGATTGAGAAATTAACTGGATTGATTTCACTCATACTTTTGAACATTTGGTTATGATTGGAAGTTGGATTACTGACTATAGTAATTTGCTTCCTACTAATAATAATGTTAATAATCCTGGAGATTTTTCATGGTTGTTTTACAAATCGAGTAATGAAGAGAATTGGAGGTCATATAATTTGTTCTCAATTAACTCTCTAGCTTGAGTTACTGTCTTGTTCACTAATGCACCACCTCCTGCAGCGTCGAGAAGATTCATGTTACTTGCTTGAAGACCTTCATAGAAGTGTTGGATTATCAATGAGTCATTAAATTGATGGTGCGGGAAGTTGGCCACCAATCTCATATAACGTTCCATCATTCATACAATGTCCCTCCTGCCATATGTTTAATCCCACAAATTTCTTTACGAATCTGGGTTGCCTTTGATGCAAGAAAATACCTCTTCAAGAAGAGTTTCTTCAAATCATTCCAGGTTGTGACACTTCCATAAGGTAAATAGTATAACCATTCCTTAGCGGTATCTACCAAGGAGAATGAAAAAGCCCGTAACATGACTCCATCTGCGTCAGTCTCCTTTGGAAGCATGACCATGACTATATTATAAAAATCCATTAGATGTTTATTTGGATCTTCATTAGCCATTCCATGAAACTTTGGCAGCACTCGGATTAACCCTGGCTTGATCTCGAAAGTGGATGTTACACAATTTTTGTGTATCCAGCTTGTGAGAAGCTAAGTACTTGAGTATACGGTTAGTATCACCCATTGGTTTTTCTTGTTAGTATTTTGGTTTATCTCGTAGTATTGTTCCCTTGCGAGTCCCGATTTAAATATGTATACACCCAGTAGGTTTTGGTTTCTGTTTGGGAGCCAGAAGATAAGTACATGAAAAACAATTCTTAAACCTAAAAATAAGAAATCAAAAACAGAATAACAATTTTCTATGCCTCCCCGGCAGCAACGTCAAAAGTTGGTTGGTTGTCAGCCAAGCAAAATTAGTTCAAGTTCTTACTTCACGATTATAGATTAGAATATAGTAGCAAGAACAAGTTCGTTTCTCAAAAAGGTATGGGTAATTATTCGTATCTGAAAATTTATGTAAAAAAGAGGGGATTGTTTGATTTAAAACTAAAGTAATTAAACTAGTTATACTAACAAAGATTGAATATATAAGGATAATCAGTAGGTTGAGCTAGCTAAGGGTTCATCTTCAATCATAAGACTTGCACTTTAACTAATAACTAGAGTTTTCACTTAATAATTCATTGTCAAGAGTCTTAGAGCACCCCATACTACTCAAAGAACAACCTAATGCAACGTGTTATTAAGTTTAATCTTCCAAGAGCATTAAGTTCTATGAAATAGGATAATTAATGCAATAGAAATACTACGAGTAATCTATTTAACATAGGTCAAGCTTCTACATGCAATCACACAAAGGTTTTGAATACAATTAGCAATCACACTTATGCTACTTATGACAAGGTTCATCAACAATTTTGTATCTCAAAACCTAGTCTAGCTATAAATATGCATTCATGGTTATTTAGTAGCGCTCTAAACAAACATTCACACAATCATACACGACAATAATAATCAGTAGAACAAGAACGATAATGATAATTGATTAAGATAACAAAACCAATATATTAATTTAGTAAGGATTATTTATAGATATAGGCCTAGTATTCAACCCGATAGACAAAACTAGGGCCATTTTTTCTATTTTACAAATATAGCCTCCATCCATATTCTCATCCAAGAATGTTAACTCAGTCAATTAATCGTGAGTTTTGGTCAATTCCTCGTTGACCGAGATGAGATGATAATAACATAATTACTAATTTACCCTATAAGGGTCTGATCTATTCAATACCAATTTGGGAAAAATATACGATTCCTTTAACAAGCACAACCTAATTAAATCATCATGATAAACCGATACCGCTCAATTCTCTAATACCTAATTTGAATTTAGTATCAACTGATTCGATTGAATCTTTATCATTAAAACCTAAATTTGAGTACCAATTAACACTCAATTTCACGAGATTCAACATGCATACAACCCTAAAGTCAACATCAGTGACATCTGATTTTGATGAAAATTTAATGAGATTCAGTATAAGCAAATCGATTGGACAATTTCATCAGCAAAATCTATCCAAAATATAAGTTTAATCTCAATTCAATCTATTATAATGTATGAATATGATTGGAAGTTTGTTTATGAGCATGTTCTTAAACTTGGGTACCACTTAAATTCGTTATTGGCGAATTGGATTGTGTTTGTATTGGCTAAGGAGAGTGAGAATTGTGATGCTTGTAAGTTGTTTGACAGAATACCGCAACAAGGTAATGTTCCTTGAATGAGTTAGTACTTCATGTGATAAGAGGAACTGAATTTGGGAATGCACAAGAACTATTTCATAATTGAAGTAATTTGGGTTTATTATGGTTTATAATGTATCTAATTGAAGTGATTTGGGTTTGTAATTATTTGTGAAATCAAGATGTTCATTTTTTTTGGGTATTTGATTGTTACTAATGGATGGCCTAAAGGCTGAAAATATTAGAGATGTTTATGAACAAGTTGAGATTGGAAATAGTATTTGGTTTGTTATTGGTAGATATTGTTGCTAGTTTAGTTCAATTTGTTTATTGTTATAAGTATTGATACAGTTAGGAAAATTTGGGTTTGTGTTAATTTCGAATTTACAAAGAAGATTCAGAGGGGTCCTTCAGGGACGGAGCCATTGGTGGGGTGGGTGGGTCCTTGGACCCACTTCAACTCTTTTTATTCAATTAGTAATGAATTTTTAACAAATATAAGTGTTACAAAAGTATTTTATCACATCCGTATTTGTTACAAATGGGTTTAACATTTCAATTTTAACATTTTTCAAATTGAACAGTGTCACCATTATAAATATTACTGTATTTAAGTGTACCATTATATTTGTAGCAAAATATTTTATAAACCAACTATATTCTGAAGCCCCACCCAATTGACACTTCTGGCTCCGTCACCGGGGTCCTTATACCAACAACAGAACCCTCACTTGGTCATATTGTTCTCCCCCTCCAACTGGTTGTGACATTGTTCTCTTGATCATATAATTCAGAGCTAAAAGTTGATAGAAATGGTTCAACTGTTGTATATGTAGAGGAGACTCAAATTCTAGAAAAAAAAGGGAAATGGTTCAACAATGATGTCTGCAAATGAGGAGGTTGCAGTGGTAGAATACGGTGTTATATAGATGAATTATTCATGTGGTGGTAGAATATTAAGGTGTGTTTGAGAGTTTAAGACATATTAGGAATATGGGTTGTTGTGAAATTTGGATTTCAATACAAAGAAGACGATACAAGGGGTTTAATAATCACCAACAAGTCCATTTCTACATCACCAACAAAATGTTTATCAGGCGTTTGAGAAAACGTCTGACAGACAAGTTATTCTTATTTCTTCCTCACGGATAAGAACGGCTAACTTGGGTTCCGATGGTTTATGGCTTTCATTTTGAAAACCAAAAAGAGAAGTAAGAGTTGTATCAGAACTTGAGTGTTATGGAAATAGTATGAAATTGTTGGATTTCAGCAGATTTTTGGTAGCGAGAAAGCAGGGAAGGAATCCAAGTCTTGTTCATCTGTAAGAAAATTCAGCTGAAAAGGATAGTTGTTGCCGTGGTCGTAGGTGATGAATGGTCTATATGGTTGAATGATTTAGTGTATTGATTGATTAGAAACTTTAGGTTGGCATTCAATTTGAGTGTGCAGGTTGAATAGAAGTTATTTAAACGTCGAACAAAACAACAACATACCTATCTCTCAACCCAAAGACAACCGTGCAACCTATTTGTAGAAAGGACTGACCAACCATGGCTATCTCCAGTAGTATTTTAGAAAGGACTAAGAAAGGGGTTCTGAGTTTGAGTTGGAAAAATAATTTTCAATCAAAGAAGATGTGAAGGTGAACAACGAACGTTGGTGATCAAATGGGTGCAAATAAAATTTGATTGATTTTGTATAATCGAAGTTAATGACTGATTTTGGAAGACTAAGTTAACCAGGAACTTAGTGATTTGAATGACTTATACATCCTTTTATTTCAAATAACCGTTCACATGGAGGATATCATTCCGTTAATTTTTTTTTTAGTCAAAACAGGCCTATATTTGCAAAGTGCAAAAAAAAAAACGAGCCTATATTTGTAAAGTTTTTTTTTTAAAGCTTATATATGTAGTTCACCCTTTAACAACATGTTTTTGATATCCTACTATATCTTTAACCAATATGAAAGGTTTAGCTCATCATGATTTACTCAGAATCCATGAAAAATATAGAATAAATCAAGTAAAGCAAACCGTAAAGATCGTGATGATCAACCACAACTCCAAGCCCTAGCTCCTTGTTCTTCTTGTTTTTGTAAAGTACCCCCTTATTATGTTGTAGATGATATGATATATATTATATATATTAGCTAGGAAGTCTTCTGATATTGGAAACCAAGTATAGAAGTGCCCGTACTCTAATCCCGGTCATACTAGGTTTTGGAAACTTATTAAAACTCGAAAATAATATAAAAATCCGTCAAAAACACCTAGGTCACGTAACTTTCTCGGCCACCAGAATGGTCGAGATTTTGGTATTTCCTCGCTCACATATCCCACCGAGAAAATTCAAAGTTTCTGAATTTTGTTTTCTCGGACACCTGACCTTTTGAGAATTATGGTTTTTCTCGGACACCTGATCTTGCGAGAAAATTAAGTTTCTGAATTTTCTTTTCTCATACACCTGACCATCTGAGACACATAAGTTTCATTGGTCACCATCATGACCGAGAATATTCTGAACTTGTTTTTCTTCATTTTGCCGCAACTCCTTCTCACAACTTGGTTTTAGATTATCCACCTAAATTAAAAAAAAAATACAAAACAAGAGTGATACAAGATAATTTACATAAAATCTAGCAAATAAGTGCTAGAAAACGATACTAAGAATATGTAAATTATACAGTTATCAAATAGGAGGAGGAGGTGTTGCTGGTGGTGGTGGTTAAAGAGGATGAAGAGGAGGTATATCTGGTGTTGGTGGAGGATCAGAAAATGATAATAGGTATAGTGGTGGTGTGGGAATAGGAGGAGGAGGTGCTGCTGGTGGTGATAGGGAAAAAAAAGAAGGAGGCAAAGGTGGTGTTGGTGAAGGATCAGAACATGGTAGTGGGTTTGGTGGTTTTGTGGGAGTAGGAGGAGGAATTGGTGATGGTGGTGGTGGGAATGAGGACGAAAAGAGGCAGATCTGGTGTTGGTAGGGGATCAGGAAATGGGTAGGGTTTGAGGAGGAGGTGTTGTTGCTGGTGGTGTTGTAAGAGTAGGAGGATGAGGTAACAGTGGTGGTGGTAGAGAACGAAGAGAATGAGGCAGAAGAGGTGGTGGTAGAGAACGAAGAGAATGAGGTGGTGTTGGTGGTGGTGTAAGAATATGGAGAGGAGGTGTTGCTGGTAGTTGTAGAGAACGAAGAGAAAGATACGGAGGTGGTGTTGGTTAATTAATAAATTAAGATTTGATTTAATGGACAAAAGTAAAATAAGAAGGAATACATATGGGTAGTGCTGATATTTCTAAAATAAAATAGATGTAATTTATGTATTTTATAAAATTTGGGATTTTTGTATTATTTTTGTCTAATATGAAATTTTTATGGATCTAAACTTATAGCTGGGTAAAAAAGATGTTGTGGAAAAGATTCACTTGGAAGGAGATTTCCTAAACGTAGTAAAAGCAATAAATGGTAGTATAGGGCCAGTTAGATGGAAAAATAACAATGTTATTAATGATTGTAAGGATTTGTTAAAAACTATCAGAAGTTGGAAATGCACGTATGTATGTCGTGAATCAAATGGAGTCGCAAACTGTCTGACAAAAAATACTAGAATGAGTAAAATATCTGAGTCGTGGTTTGTAATTTTTCCTATTTGATTAAAATTCTCTCATTATAGAGGAACTAGATTCTGGTTATATTGGGACCTACGAGAATCATTTTGGCTCTACCACTAAAAGTTAAAATAGGGTCATTATGAAAAAAAACAAAAACCCCTTATACAACTATTTATGTTATTAACTAATATGTTTGATTAGTATTAATTAATTCAAATATTAGTTAAACTTAGTTAGTGATTAAAACTAGATTATAGTTAGTGTTAGATTGTAAGAATTAGAGTAGAGTTGTTTTTTAAAATTTGAAGAAGAAGGAGAAGAACTTGCGGAAAACTAGGGTTTTGAGATTTTGGTAGCAAAGATGAAAATTTATTGTGATGTTGAGGATTCTAGTGGTGATGATAAAATGGGTGCATCTACCTATCACCAATCAGACTACGAAAGAGAGTTCGATCCTACCAATTTGGATTATTTGTTGGATGAACAAGAACGTGTGAACCAATGCATATTTGATGAATTTACTCAAGCAAATAAAGAATCTAACCGGGAAAATGAAGGTCTTAATGCTTCCAATGGTCAGGTATACGTTATTAGGATCTCCAAACATGTTTTTCAACCTTATAATCGCCCAGAATCGTTGGATAAAATAACATCGTATCCAACGGTTCTATATCTTCTGGAGAATATGAATCGAAATCGGTGGATGTGGTCATAAACAATGACCAATTTTCTTATATATTTTGGCGGGATTTGTAGGTCAAATAATCGGCACTTATGGACTCAGTTATCGAACGATTCCATCCTTGAAGATTTTCCCCAAATTCTCCAAAACCAGAATCGTTCGATAGGTGTTGCTCTATGTGCTGATTCTAATTGAAAAAGTTTCTAGAGAGTTCCACTTTGCTAAATGCTAGAATCGGCACATAAGTCAGTTCATGTGTGCCGATTCCATCCTTTGGGGATTTTATTCAAAAATGTTGACAAGGCTGAATTGGTCGATATGGGAGGAAAAAACCAACGATTCTTTTGAATCGTTCGCACGATTGTCCCATGTTCACCGATTCCGTTTGGCTAATTTTTTCGATATGTATTGTAGATTGTTGAAACACTCGGCAGTGATCAACCTGAACCCGTGTCTCAGATGAGGCCTGATACTTCTGATCATTACTACATTAATTTGGTGTGGGAAAAGAGAGACGATGCAAAACAATGGTTTGTGGACAAAGGGATAGAGATCAAACATGCATTAGTCTTAGGAAAAAGTTCGAGGTATGATCGTTTGGAAATTGTTTACGAGAGAAGTGGCAAGATTGAAAGTCACTGGGCAAAGGACAAACCATATGTGAAGAAGATGCTGAGGGTCTACATTACTAAATCAAAGAAGCATGAGTGCCCGTTTAAGATTATAGTACGTAGACGCAATGGTGTATATAAGCTTTCTAACGTGATGAATGATTGTCACAATCATGATGATCCGGAATCTCTTATTGGACACACTGCCGTTTGTGGGTTAAAACCACATCAAAAAGCGACGGTAAAGTCGATGAAGGCAACTACACCAAGTAATATCCTTAGGAAAATCAAGGAGGATGATCCTAAAAACTTGTCCACTTGGAGGCAAATCTACGCGGCAAGAGCAAGCATCAGGAGGACGGAATGAAATGGTAGAGTGGTTATGGGACAATCTCAGTGGTTAGCCGAGCAACATAACTACACAATGACGAAGTAGGTAGTGGACGGTAAAGTGGCTCGTATTTTCTTGGCGCATCCGAAGATGATCCAATTGGCTCAATGTTTCTATCAAGTTTTGTTGATAGATTGCACTTACAAGACAAAAAAGTACAACATGTCGTTGCTAAACATATGTGGCCACATTTCGGACAAACAAACTTTCTCTGGCATGGGGTTTTATGGGTCGGGAGAATAAGGTGAGTTTTATTTGGATGTTGGAAACCTTGAAAGAGATTTACCGTAGCGATCAAATGCCTAGGATCATAGTGACGGATAAGGATCATGCACTAATGAATGCAATAGAGGTGGTTTTCCCGGATGCCATTTAAGTTTGGCGGATGATGAGAACCTAACTCAGTGCCAATATTTTAGAAAGATGATGGTCTTACGATTACAAGAAGACAAGAAATTTTACATCTTGATGATGAGGGAAGGTACAATGGAAGATAGAGAAGTTGAGTTCGACGAATTGGTTGCTCGTGTTCAAGGGCCGAAGGGGGATGAACCAATTACCAATAAGCATTGGATGACCATGCGTGGAGTTGCGTTGTTCATTATTTTGGTCAGGGAACATCTCTTACCTTCACACCAAAGAGAACGAAGTGTGATGAATCGCTTAAGGATCGAAGAATTATTATAGTCAACATTAGCAACATACATTTTATCGGTTAGGCTACGCGAAGATTGACCATTACCTCCACTGTGTAGGTTCACTTATTTTCCAGGTTTCATCAACAACACCTCTAAGGAATGCCTGAAAAAATACGAGCCCAACATGAAACTTTGGGATGAATTGGTCGAGCCAGAACAAACCAAGGGTACAATCGTGTTGAATTTAGTATTTGGATTTTGTTAACAAATGAACTATCGGATGTCTATGGTTTGTAGCTTTCATATATTGAACAACCACTCTTAATGAATGAAATTGATTTGCTTTTTTGGTTACTTTGAGTTCTTGTTGGAACTTTTTAAAACAAAAACAATTGCTGGAAAACTTGAAAAATGAGTTACTCAGAATCGGTGGATACGACCAATGTAGTTAATATCGGTCGTACCGTCCGATAATATCATAATTTATCGTGTATCGTTCTTTAACCTAGACGATACGCAAAATATCGGAGATACATGATTTTTCCGATTATATTGGCCTATCGGACCGATATATCAGTCGTCGTATCGACCGATAATATCGCAAATGATACAAATGTATTTATTAATAATATTTTTTTTTGTCTTTTTGTTTTACTTTTTTTCCATACAAATTCTATGTTGGGGATCTTAAGTTATCAAGTAAAACTAGTTAAATTGAGTTTTTACATTATAAATGGCTTATATTAAAACTTTTAGTAACATAATGCACATCTACCTATAAATTATAAAATTAAAAAGTTAATTGTGTATCGCCGATAAAATCCAATATAATCATTTGTCTAGGTGTATGGCACCTCACTGATACGATATCGATACACGGTATTAACTACTTTGGATACGATACATACGTATCGATCGATTCTGATTCATATTTACCAGATAGTCAGTCAGAATCCATGGATACATAAGTGTCTTGTCCAACGATTTTGACTCTATTGCAGAAACCTGGAATTTTCGCAAGAGGATCAGCTGGAATCGGTGGACACGTAGGTACATTACCCACCGATTCTGGATCAGAATTGCCAAAAAATTGGTATTGTTTACCAACAATCATATAACATAAAAGGTGAAGTGAACTTCAAACCATTCGTATAACATAACCATTCATATAACATATTAAACCATAATAATTTCATCCTTTCACCCACAAAATAAAACTAAGTATCCGAATAAAACAACACGAAATAGTTAACACAACAAGAAGTGTTAGAAAACATGTATTAGTTATCAGCCACAGGAGGAGCGACATCATCATCAGCAGCAGCCTCTTCAAGGATTGCATCTTGGGCTCTCCAATTAGCAATATCCTATCTTAAGTTGGATGCCACTTCAATCACTTCCTCAAGCTCCTCTATTGCCAGCTGACGCAGGAGTCCCAAAAATTCATCCAATTTGGTCTGGATGGAGCAGCAGAGGTCGCGGCTAACCTTTTTCTATGGCCTCCTATCAATCTCACACTGTCTGGTTGGACCATAACCTCTTTTGCGCCCATCCATAATGGTTATACAAAATAAACAAATTGAACAATAAAAAAATCAATCAATAATCTCTAGATCAAGCAATCAATAATACTATATCACACAACTACTAGTAGTTCAAGCAATCAATAATCTCTAGTTCAATCACCAACAAAAAATTATGTATAAAATGAACAGAACATAATCGTTGGATAAGACCATCTTTATCCAACGATTCTAACTGTAAAAGCTATCAGAAAATACCAAAATTTTCATATCCAGAATCGTTAGATATGGTCTGTAGTAACCAACGATTTTCATCAGGTAATGGTAAAAACATGAAAGCAGGAGAATCAGTGGATAATCAGACGTGTTATCCAACGATTCCAATATAGAAAAGTAAGAAAAAAAATAAAAGAACAGAATCGGTGGATAATAAGGTGTCTTATCCAACAATTCGAGTATAGAAAAAGTAAAATAAAATAAAAAGGTAGAATCGTTGGATATGATCTGCAGTATCCAACGATTCCGGCAGCGGTAACTTTGTACGTGGAATATGAAACGACAATCGTTCGATATGGATCCATCGTATCCAACGATTCTGCTGCATGTTCTTCATGTTCATGAAAAACACAACCAGAATCATTGGATACGATGGATTCACATCCAACTTGAAAAATCAGGAATTTGAATCATGAAAATAAAGATTTATACACATGAATCTATCACAAATGCTATTATAAGAAAAGGTTTATAGAGATTTATCTTGTAGTTAACTCGGATGATGAGATTTTGTTTTTGGAAAAACTAGGGTTAGAGTTTTTAGATTTTGGAGTAAGAGGAAATGAATTTTTTTTTTTTTTGATTTAATTTTTTTTTGATTTTGAATGTAATGAAATTAGAAAAAAATTTGTATTTATATTTTGATTTAGGTGTTATGGTAATTAACGAATAAAGAGTAGTTTATTAATTTTTATAATAGCT
This sequence comes from Papaver californicum, assembly GCA_023531435.1. Lineage (NCBI taxonomy): Eukaryota > Viridiplantae > Streptophyta > Magnoliopsida > Ranunculales > Papaveraceae > Papaver > Papaver californicum. The sequence goes on from JAJJMC010019771.1 coordinate 2,126,905, forward strand.
AAATAAACATTTTTTATTCCACACTTTGGTTATTAATAAAATTTAGTAGAGCAATTTTTATAAACCCCAATATAGTCAGGTTCTAGATCTTACTATTTAAGATATGAATGAAAATTCTTTTTCTTAGGCTGAATTATTTATCCGGTAAATATGGTTATTTTGGTGTGTTACACCATTCCATGTATACGGAATATAAAAAAAAATAACAACCGGTTCGCACTCGAATACTAATAGTATTCTTCCGTGCTTTCTGTTTTCCATGCATATGGAATATAAAAAAGAAGTAATAACCGGTTCGCACTCGAATACTAGTAGTATTCTTTCGTGCTTTCTGTTTTCCTTCAGTTTACGTCATCCTCACAAGGTATTATGAAATGAACGGTAAATCTCCCTCCAACTTGAGATAAATATTTGGAATCTTGCCGACAAAATCTGGACCTATAGTATAAAGGCACCCATTTAATAAAGAACCAACAGATAAGTCGTCTGCTGCATATTGTAGTGAAAGTCATTGTTCGAATTCAACGTCAACATCCCCTAGGCCACGTTGTATCTCAAAGGGGTTAGAATAATCAAACTGCCGTGCTTCTTGGATCATGCCCTGCTTAGCAATCTATTCGTATCATTTCCAGATCAGATCTGATACTATAAACACGTTTGGGTAGATGAGTTGAGTGTCGACATTCCCCAGTCAGGCCAGCCCATTCAAAAGTAAAAATGTTTCAGTTTCTCCACAAATAAATATCAATCCAAAAAATAAAAGATTTTTCTTCGTTAAAAATTAACTTTTTTATTTTTAGAAATATTTTAAAATTATATCCCCAAGTTAATTTCTAGAAATTAAAAAATAACTTTTACATGTGTATTCAAACACTCTATTAGTCTACTTGCTAGTTTTTTTTTTTTATAAAGAACTAAATTAATTTATTAATATAACCAGGTAGTTGACTAGTTGTAGATATCACTTTAATATGGTGGTAAAATTGTTTGGTAATGATACCAACGATCTAAGTTTGAAATTTGTCAATACCGATACTGGAATATGAAGATTTTTTTTTCTTAACAAAAAATGAAAGAGGTTTAAGTTGGGTGCTTGTTTAATTTTTATCTGATACAACAAAAGGAGTTAAAAAATGTAATAGAGAGTCCATTTCGATCTCCAGGTGAGATATATTGAGCTTAGTCACCTCTTTCAACCCCGAATAAACTGCCTGTGTTTCAGCTATATACGCAAAGGTACTGCCGATGAAATGATGTGGCTGCTTAGCTGGTTCCGAAGAATGAGTCCAGCTCCTGCGACACCTGGTGTGCCACGAGCTGCGCCATCCGGTCCATAGGTGATTTCCGGAATACAAATATAAGATGAAATGAAGAGTATTTGGTTGGATTGGGTGAAGGTTGCTGGCTTATGATGGGTGATGATACAAGCCGATAATAAGGTGAGTGGCCTGATGGACACCTGGCTTATTGAAGACCCTGTGGTTTCTGCCTAACCAAATTTCCCATAGCGTAAAACAATTTGCAGCTAGGATGTTCGAAGAACTTACTGTCCCTGTGGATAGTAAATCCTGCAGCGAAGAGATATGGTTTTGAAGGCAGCTTTGATCCAATCCATGAAAATGATTGGCTATAGAGGACCACACAGCAGCTGAGACCCTGCAATCAAAGAATAGATAGGATACAGATTCCTCTTGTAGGTCACAACGAGATTGTTCAATGGACCTAGCGAGTAGCAGTTTTTTGGTTGGTAGAGCATCGTGCAAGGCTTTCCAGATCATGAGTTGGACCTTAGGAGGACAAGGTAAGTACCACAACTTGTTGAAGTGAGCTTGAGGAGAGCTGGTAGGTGCTTGCGAGTCCGAAGAGCTGAAAATATTCAGGTATGCAGATTTACCGAGTAGACTTAATTTGATGTCAGCTTCCACTTTTTGATGTACTGTTCGACCAAAAATTCTCTAAATTATGTCCAACAGCCTCCAGATTTTTTAGACTCTTGCATTCAGAAATGCTTCAAGTCCAAAACAAAGACTGATGATATACCAGGTTTAGTTCATCAATCCGAGTCCATCTGCAGCCATTCGATATTCCAGCTTTACAGTAATTACAACTTACAATGCACCCCGACCTAACAATGAATTAAGTTGGTTTTCCATCCAATTCATTTCAGGCTGGTCTCAGTCCGATGGTAGTGGAATCTAATGATATGCAGTAGTTATAATGGACTCCAAATTTAGGTCGATAAGGATAGCGTTGTGCCATTTTTAAGTGTCAGAAATTCAAGAATGGAATGGGGAACAACATAACAATACTCTGTCAGTAGAGTTTCGATAACTACAGGCCTTTCCGAAAACTGACGAGGAAAATAGCCTGCACAGATTCTCTTTCAGCTCTAAGTAAATGAAGAACCAAGACATCAGTATCATGTCTAAAGGTCATTCCATGAGAAAAAGAAGAGACTAAACAAGAGATAAGTTGATTAGCTAACCACTGGCTTCACAACTTAAAGACATGTTCAATTCTATTTCATAGAAGATGTAACCATAAATGACAATGTCAAGGTTCAACGAGACAGCCAAATTTACTTTTAGTCAGTGAAAACATTACCTTTTTACATCAACGTAACATAGTGGTAGTAGTACTATTATTAGTATAGTCTTCATAACAAGTTTAAAGAACCCTTTTAAGAGACGATTTAAGAAGCAGTGGGTGCTATTTACCAAGTTTACCAGACAAAGGCCTCTCAACTCCTTTTTGTTTTCTTACTCGGTTGAACTTTCCGGAATCTGGTGGTGGATGAGTTGCACGTCGAAACCAGGTGTTGAAGGCTGATACTAAGTGAGGACAGTCCTCGACATTGCGGGTAGAGAAACTGAGGCACTTTTATAGCAAATCCTGGGAATCTGACAAAGGCAATGTGGATATTATCTTCAAGAGTGTTTCTTCCAATTCCTGATACAGCGTTTTGTGACTCAGAGGACTCCGAGATGCATTTTCTTTGCATACAATCAACACTGGCAGCCAATCCTTCACCAATTTCACATGAACCTGGAAAACAAAAGATCAGTTCATCTAAACAACCTTGTTTCTACAGAAGATACAGAAATTCTTGCAAGTGTGCCTTGCACAGTTAAGTGGAACCAGCAGTCCAGTAGTTCAATTTGGTTCACCTCGTTTAAACCAGGTGAACAGAACCGTGGTTGCCAACATCATGCAAAAATCACAACCACGAAAAGTATCAAGAATGAGATCAAACATCATCATCAAGTACCACTTACTCAAGATAAGAGTTTTTCATGACACAGGTGGAAATTAGATGCAAAGGCAAAACAAAAATACAACAAGATAAAAATGCATAAAATCCACTAGTATACAGAACTCTTCGATATATTCTCTTACAGACAGTTTCAAAGTAAAAACAAAATTAGTTGACAGACTGTGTGATGTGAATCTTTTGAACAAGCTACATTAGAAAGGATTACAACATGCGTAGAGTGGTTCCTACATATGTTCAAGGCCATCCCAAGGGGGACCCGCTAGTATGTATTTATGCTTCACAGCACCAACTAGGAAAATACATTTTACACCAGAAACTCCATACGATAACTCAAAATCACAAATAAATCAAAATAGGCAATAACAAATTAAGTTCAATCAAAACAATCAATCTAAATGGATAGCTTCCCAAAAGCATGACACTAAGTCTTAACGATTAATTCTAAAAAGCATCACTACATAATCTACAGGGTAAAACAATTATGAGAACAAAAACATGCTATCAGGGAACTAAACTAAAAAAATCCATCTTGATGATAAATTCATTCAACCATTGTTGGAGACCTGACAATGGAAACCGAAACTAGCATATGAAAGCAGCAACCAATCAAGTTCACAAGTAACTAGAAGTCTAGAAGTTTAAACATAAAATTTCAATCACCAGTGCTTAAAACACTACATAGAAAACGAGATAGTTCAAAGTACAGAACCTGTCTAGCAGCCAAAATCGAACCAGCAGCGACTGCATTGGCAAGCTTGCATGTGCAGCGAAGAATAACTGCAGGAAATCCAGGCAAAATATTTCTCCACGCATCCTCCCCAAAAGCCCTTTGCAAATTCGCAGTAAATGAAGCTTGTTCACTCCATTCCTTTACAGCCAAATCTGCAACTTTCAATTCAATCATCCTCTCAACCAACCATAACAAATATTTCCCATTAGTTAAGGCCGTATGCAGATTCAACCTTTGTATTGCTTCAGTCTCATTATGATCACCTCTAAAATTCGGACTCGAAAACTCATCAACAAACATGCTAGTGTGTACTTGTTATCGGAAAAAAAATACATTAAAAGGGCGTTCTAAGCGTTCTTCACACAAGGTCATCGAAATATCAGAGACGGCCCTGATGCGAACCCATTTGCAACCAGCCAAGAGCCAACCACTATCAACTTTTGTGTTTGGATATACAGTAGCTACTTTCTGCAACATTTCCAAACAAAACAAAACAATCTTCCATTGGATTTCTGAATTAGTATTTCTTTATCTGTACCAGTTTTTTACCCGTGTGCTAATGAATTTAAAAGAATTCTTATTAACTATATTGTTTAATCACATTACATTTATATACTAGATTACATGTCATACACCCATGTGAGACCCATGTGATATCCATGTGTGAGTCTGATGTGGCTTTGACATGTCATTGTTTTGACTGCTAGGATGACAGATGGGTAGGACAGCTATGATCCCCCCTCAAGCTCATGGGTGCTGTTGCAAGCTTGAGCTTGTTCCTTAATGTGAGATATCTTGTGTTGGAAGTGGCTTTGTTAAGATATCTGCTGGCTGTTGAGCTGTGTTGACATAGTGTATCTTCAGTTTGTTCTCCTGGACTAACTCTCTAACATAGTGATAGTCTATATGTATATGTTTCATCCTAGAATGTTGGATTGGATTAGAAGATAAACTAATTGCACTTATGTTGTCACAACCTACAGTTGGTAAACCTTGTATTGGATAGTGTAAGTCGTGTAGAATGTATAGAAGCCATACCATTTCTGCTGATGATTGTGCTAAGGTCCTGTACTCAGCCTCTGTGCTGGATCTGGCAACTGTGTTTTGCTTCTTAGATGACCATGAAACAATATTAGACCCCAGATAGATACAGAAGCCTCCTGTTGATCTTCGATCGTCAATTGATCCTGCCCAGTCAGAATCTGAGAATCCAGTGAGTGTATGTGTTCCCTTTGTGAACTTTAAGCCTAGATTTACTGTGCCCTTTAGGTATCGCAATATTCTCTTTGCTGCCTCCATATGTGTTGTTCTTGGCTGATTCATGAATTGGCATACTACATTGACAGCATATGATACATCTGGCCTGGTCCATGTTACATACTGCAGAGCACCCACCAATGATCTGTAGGCAGTAGGATCTTCAAGCAATTTTCCATCTTCTTTTGTTAGTTTTGTTGCTGCCGCCATTGGAGTTTGGCAAGGTTTATAACCTTCCATTTGGTGCTTCAGTAACAAGTCTACTATGTATTTTGCCTAGCCAAGAAAAATTGCTTTATTTTGGTGTTTTACTTCCAGCCCTAGAAAGTAATGAAGATTTCCTAAATCTTTGATTGGAAACTGCAATTGTAAATCTTTGATTACCTCATTCATATGACTTTCGGATCCTCCTGTTAGAACTATATCATCAACGTAGACTAGAGCTATGGTAACTGTTGAGCCCATCTTGTAGACAAACAGACTTGTATCTGCTTTGGATTGGATGAAGCCCAGTAGAATCAGACTTGCTCTTAGTCTTTCATACCAGGCCCTTGGAGCCTGTTTTAGTCCATATAGGGCCTTATGTAATAGACATACTGCATTGGGCCTGGTCTTGTCTATGTATCCTGGTGGTTGGGCCATGTACACCTTCTCTTTGAGTTCACCATGAAAGAAGGCATTTGAAACATCTAGTTGATGTAGCTTCCATTCTAATTGGGTTGCAATGGAGATTACAACCCTAATTGTAGCTGGTTTGGCAACAGGACTGAAGGTCTCCTCATAGTCTAGGCCTTGTTGTTGGTGATATCCCTTTGCCACTAACCGGGCCTTGTGTCTAGCTATTGACCCATCAGGGTTATACTTGATTCTGAAGACCCATTTGCAGCCCACTACATTAGTTTGGCCTGGGTTATCCACTAAAGTCCAAGTGCCTGCTTCCTGAAGAGCTGTGTATTCATCCATTGTTGCATCTTTCCACACTTTCTGTTTATGAGCTGTACTAATACAAGTTGGTACAATACTAAGTTGACCCAAGAGAGCTGTTGTTATTGGATATTTAGTGGAGTATCTTATTTTTGGCTTGCTATGTCCTGTTTTTGCTCTTGTTTTCATTTGATGAATGTTTGAAGTTGGTTCATGTTCATCTAACTTTGTACTATCTGTTAGCAATAAATTCTGCATCTGTGCACTAATTGATGATGAGTTCTTTTCTGCATTTATGATTCCTGATTCTGTACTTGTATTGTTGCTGCTATTTAATCTTTGATAAGGGAACTGTGTCTCATCAAAAATTACATGTATTGATATGTAAACTTTTCTTGTGACCGGATCAAGGCATCTATAACCCTTGTGGTTTAAACTGTAGCCAATGAAAACACAATGCTTGCTTCGTTGTTCTAATTTATTTGATGTATATGGCTTCAGCCATGGAAAGCAGGAACACCCAAACACTCTGAAGAATACATAATCAGGTTTCTTGGTAAATAAGCATTCAAATGGAGATATAAATTGTATAGACTTTGTAGGCAACCTATTGATTATGAAATTTGCTCTCATTATGGCATCTACCCAATATTCAGTTGGTAACATGGACTGGCACAGAAAAGTCTTGGTTATCTCTAGCAGATGCTTATGTTTTATTTCTGCTACTCCATTCTGTTCCGGAGTATGTGGACAAGTTAGTTGATGAACTATTCCTTTATGAGCACAAAAGGTCTTTAGAAATGAATTAATGAACTCTCCACCATTATCAGTTCTAATTGTACACACTTTTATAGACAACATATTCTCTATTTGATTGACAAGGGACACAAACTCAGTTTTGAACTCTGCTTTATTTGATAAAGGAATTAACCAACAGAACTTTGAATATTCATCAATGATATTGGCATAATAAAGTTTTCCTGAAACAGAAGAAATATGACATGGACCCCAGAGATCCATGTGTAACAACTCTAGTGGTTTTATTCCTATAGAACTAGACATTTGAAATGGGAGTTTCTTAGTTCTACAGAGTCTACATTCATCACAAGAGAAAGGTTTGGAGAAAGTACTAGGATGTTGTAGTTGTGCGCATATCCGTTGCATTGTCTGAAATGAGGGATGCCCAAACTTTCGATGTAGAAGGAGAGGATCAGTTGTTGTTGAAGCTGGAACCAGCTGCTGTTGAGACCCAAAAGTAATCGGGTACAGACCATTTTTATGTGGCCCTTTGAAAAGAAGTATCCCAGAGTTCTTGTCCTTCACAGTGAAACCCTCAGAGTCAAATACTAATGAACAATTATTATCTGTTGTAAATTATATATGGATAGTAAGTTGTGTGATGCCTCAGGAACTATGAGAATATCCTTCATATTGAAATAATGCTTATTAGCTATTTTGGTTGAACTACCTTGATGTGTAATAACCATACCTGCATCATTTGCTGTTTGAATGGTGGTTGATCCTTTGTATTTGACTGGTTCCTGTAAGACATTGACATCAGAAGCAATGTGTTTGTTAGCTCCACTGTCAGCAATCCATTCTTCTCTGTCGAATATATCTGCTGCAGCTAGCATTGCAGTTAAGTTGGCTGGTGGAGCTCTGCCTTGATATGTGAAATTTAGCCTTTGAGAGCATGCAGTTGCGCTGTGGCCTGGTATACTGCAAATTTGACAGATTATTCTTTCTCCCTGAGTAGAACCTCTGGAATAGTTAGATCTTGAAAAATAGGATGGATTTGGATAACGAGAACCAAATGGATGAGATCCTCTGTAGGGTAATCGTTGATTTCCTATGTAGTTGTTTCTAGAGTAGTGATTATTGTTTCTTGAATATCCTCTGCCACTGTTTACAAGAAAAGCTTTTGCAGTCTGATCCTCCTGAAGTAATTTCTGTCTTTCAAGGATAACTGTTTCTTCACTAAGAAGATTATTGTGAAGCTCAATACATGTCACAGGTGGATTCCTGTGTCTCATTACAGTTGCAAATGAATGATACTCCTCATTGAGAGCTTTTAGTGTTATTACTACCAACTCCTTATCAGAAATCAGTTCACCAGCAGAAGCAAGTTGGTCAGATAAAAGTTTAATTTTCATTGATTAAAGAAGAGATTGACCTTTTACCTTGCGTAATGGATAGGATTTTTGTTCTCAGTTGAATGGAGTGAGTGGAAGATGATCTTCCAAATCTTTCTTCTATCTGTTTCCAGAGTTCAGAAGATATTTTGGATGTTGAAAATAGGGCATTACCGCCTCTGATATTGTTGAATGAACCCACATAGTAATGGTGGAGTCTTCATCTAGCCATTCATTATATAGTTGATTTTCGATTCCATTCTGTTGATTTCTTGGACTTGTATATTGAGGAGGGCAAGGATATGTTCCATCTAAGTATTTCCTGATCTTGAACTTTTGAATAACAAGATTCATTAGATTTCTCCATGTTATAAAGTTTTCTTCTCTCAGTTTCAGTTGAATGAAACTAGTTAGTTGATTTAAAGGAATCTTGGAAATAGAAGTTGAAAATGGATTATCCATTGTTGTGAAACTGTTGAGGATGAAATTGAAGGAAAAGTTTCAATCATGAAAGATTTTGAAAATAGATCAAAGAAATTCTAATGAACTGATGTAAAGAATAGAATCAGATTCTTGGATCAGATTTGAATAGATTTGGTTCTTGAAAGATCAGGAAATTCTAGTTGATTTGATTACAGGAATGAAAGTAAAAACTCTGAAAGATTTTTGAATGAATTTAGATCTGAAAAATTTATCAACAAACTATGATAGCCTGTTTGATCTTGGATACTACCAACTATGATTTTCTGGTGTTAAAAATATTAAGAATAGTTGTCATCATCTTAATATCAGAATACCAGAGAAAATAGTTAGTAGAGAAGATCAGAGAAGAAGAAAACTTTTCTTTACTATTTCTCTGATGATGATAAAGAGTAGTGTACCTCGAGTCTGGTACTCATTTAATGATATTCAGAAATTGTCTGCCATTTCTTATTTCTATTTAGTGAATTGATGAAGAATCTGACAGGCGTGCATTACTTTTCTGACTTAACGTGTGACTTTTCGTCTCTGTTTTGCCATTAATTCTGACATTGCACCTTGATTGATGAGAAATTTGTCTTGATTACTGTGTTCTTCTTGTTTGACGAGAGTTTTCTTTTGATTGCAGGAATATTACTGTTAAAATTTCGTTGAATAATAAAGAGTTTGCTCAAGAATCAAAGAGAAATTAAAAATTCTCCATTAACACTCCATACAAGAAACTTTAGCGTTTTTCCCAAGCATAAAAGCTCCGATACCATAATGAATTGAAAAAAATTCTTATTAACTATTGATTAATCACATTACATTTATATACTAGATTACATGTCATACACCCATGTGAGACCCATGTGATATCCATGTGTGAATCTGATGTGGCTTGACATGTCATTGTTTTGACAGCTAGGATGACAGATGGGTAGGACAGCTATGATGTGCTGCACACTTTGCACAGTTTAATGAATTATATACTGGACTAATGTCTTTAAAGTGAAAATGATTGTAAAAAGCAATAAATAATTTGCTCAAAATATATTAAATTTTAATATTAGATTAAAATTTAAACAAAGACTCACATAAGGTGCATAATCTTGGAAATTGTTTTCTATGAATAATCATTAATAAATATGGGTATGATAAAATAAATAAAATTCGTAGTTTGAGGACGACATTTCCAGTTTGCGGTTCATCCATTACATGAGCTTCAATTATCCAATGACTCTTATCAAAAGTGTGGTTCCTTTAGGTATCTTTCCATTGATATTTGGTCCTCTTATTGGTATTATTTCCCGTGCTTACCCTAATTCTTAGACTATGCTTGGACACATTTGGAAACCCCAAAGTGTTTTGAAATTCTTCGACATGTTTAATCGAGGCTTGTGTTACCGTATCTTTTCTCAAGCACTCGTGTTTCTAGAGAGGCCTTTTAAAATCGATTATGTTCATTTTTTTCTTGATATAGTTAAACAGGTACTCTGGAAATCCATTATTGGCCATAGTTTTTTTCTGCATATTTAAAAGAATTCAAAAAATTAATCTTATACGAAAGACTTAAAATTGATAAACTATTTTGAATTAGTACATAAAAGATGTTCCCTGACTTCTTTTTTGATCTTTGAATCATAAATTTGTGCTTTTATTTTTTTTAATGTGGAGTTTATACACAAAAGAATTTAAATTTGAATGTGGAAAAGAATTATTTAAACGGGTATCCGTTATGTCGAAATTTGTGGAGAATAGAATTTAGATAGATATAAATATACAAAATAATTTTGTATAATATTCATTCTTAGACTATGTTTGGACACATTTAGAAACTTTGAAACGTGTGGTACTTCGTACTATCTAACTAACAGCATCTAAACTAACCCCATCACAATTGCACCTGTATTATGCAATTGAGACCTAAGCAAACTCTGTAATCATCTTGGTTCAACTTTGAACTTAATGTATGAGGATTTAAAATAAGCAAAATGACGCAAACAAAAATATAGTATGAGGATAAGGTTCATCTTTAGTAAGATGAAATATCCACCATTTATCCCATGGCATCATCTTCAAGATCCTTTATTTGAAGCTGATGTTATCCAGGCAACAGCTTAAATTCGAAGAGTAGTTTTATTTTTCCTAGTTTGAATTGAGTTAGCATTAATATATCTAACATAGTGTATGGTTATGTTTTTCAATACAGTCGATGTATAATTGCTAATCAAGTTTATCTAGGAGCAACATTGTCCCCACGAACGGATGTAAAAGCGTCAACATGAGTCGGAAAAAACAAACATCCTCCAAATTTGTTTATTTTCTTAGTTTTAGGCTAACCAATTGAAAGATTCAACTAGATTTTGATGAAACAATGTCTATTTTTTGAAGTAATTAGTATTATTTTCTAACAATGTTATGACTTATCTGGAATATAAATCAACCTCGTGTTTTTGAGGGTGACTCAAAAATAATTTGGGGCGACTTATTTATATCCATTAAATAGATGTGGCTATGGGATAACCTAATGGTAGGTAAAAATACCTATATACCCTTTCACTAATAAAAGTAGAAAATTTAAACTGATTTCACTTCATTCTAACTGCCGATTGTGAGAAAAAGTTTTTCTTCTTCTCCTCTTCCTCTTGACTACCGATTGTGCGAAAAAAATTCCTCGTGAAATTTTCAAAGCGAATTCATCGTATCGTCGTTAATCGCCGTACCAAATCATCGTCGATATTTCAATCTAAAGATGGTCGACAGAAACAAACAAGTCGTCAATCTGATAATAGTAATTGGCCAATTTTGTGGAGAGAATAAGAAATAAGAGATTGTTGAAGAACATAGTGAAGAAGATGAAGAACACGAAGATGATGATCTAGATATGGAGAATGATTCTGACAATCAGCCTCTCCAGAACTATCTAATGGCTCCAATAAGGTAATGGTTTACCATTATTTGTGTTTATTTTTCTTAAATTGAATGAAATCGTCAATAGAATTTCTAGGGTTTTCGTTGAATTGTCATAATCAGAGGTTTAGTGATGTGTTTTATCTACCAATTATGGTCGTGTTCTTCATTCCTCAATCACATCGACTATCGATAGTTAGATTTAGTCATTCACTACCGATTGTCTTTCTGTACCAAAATTTAGGCTTAATTGGTAGTTAATTTTTTCTATCTAACTACCAATTATATTATATGATTTTATGTAGAGGAATATAGTTTTGAATCAATCGGCAGTTTCGTTAAGTTAAAACTCCCGATTATAAAAGTTCGGGATTCCTCAAGCACATCGACTATAATCGGTAGTTAGAATTAGTCATTAACTACCGATTGTCTTTCTGTACCAAAATTTAGGCTTAACCGGTAGTTAATTTTTTTATCTAGCTACCGATTATATTAGATGGTTTCAATCGGTAGATATGTAGTAGTTGTTAACTTCCGATTATGTTAGATGGTTTCAATCGGTAGATAGGTTTTGTATTTGACTTCCGATTGTTTTGTAATCGTTTGTTCTTGTGTTTATTTGACTACCGATCATATGTGTGTCCATAACTTAGAGTTTTTTGTTCTAATTTTTATGCATAATCGGTAGATAATCTAGGTCCCGAGCTACCGATTATGAAAAATCGGTTGTTAGTTTTTTTATTTGACTATGGATTATATGTGTGTCCATAGATTAGGATTTTATAACCCAAAATTGTTGCATAACCGGGAGATAATCTAGGACCCGATCTACCAATTATGAACAATCGGTTGATTTTTATGTATTTTTTCTATCGATTATGTAGTGATTAAACGGTGTCTTACGAGCTAATTATTCTTTATTTTGTTTTTTTAGGGAAAGGCGAGCTAAGCAAGCCCAAGATACAATTGTTTCGGGGCCTCGTCGTAAAGGGGGTAAGAAAGTAACATCTAGTGCAAGAGGAGAAAAGAGCGCTAGCGGAATCTCTATCTCAGAAGGAACTCAACCAAGTTTACAACCAAGTGTTCCACAAATTTTTAACCAAGAAGAAGAAGAACCAAGTGCTCCACAAGTTAGAAACCAAGAAGAAGGAGAACCAAGTGATACACAAGGTACAAAGAAGGTAATTAAGAAGAAAGGAGGACACCAAGTACATGCCTCTCTGAAGATGAAGGGTATTGAAGCAGGCCAAATCCTTGGTTTACCAAGAGATGGAGGAGATCTGTTATTTGGATACAAAGACTCCTGGGTCAAAGAAATTTATTCAACTGAGGTAATATTAATAAAACACCATTTTTAAGCTATTGTCTTTTTATTCGTAGAAGTGTTAACCGTTATTCTAATTATTTTATAATTTATCGTGTATATTAGGACCAATCTCATGCGGTTCGTCTACTCAAACCTACAGTTGCACCAAGAAAAATGAAAGACTGGCCATTAAATGGTGAGTGTGAAAGGTTCAAGCAAATTATTTATCACTCGGGGTTATCTACTGCTGCTGAGAATTCAATGTTAGAGCATGACCGGGTGTCGATATCAACCTTCCTGGAAAGAATGTATTCTGAGACCGATACCTTCCACATGCCGTTTGGAGAGATGACGATCACCCCAGATGATGTGGTGCAGATTCTTAGTCTCGATGACCATGGTACAACCGTCAAGTTTGATTACGTAAAGCAGTTGAGCTGAGAACAACTTTATTTTTACACTCAAAAGTGCCTTGGTTGGGATCGACCGACATCGGACATTGAGTTCAACCGGTGCTTTCGTTACAAAACTAGACAGTTCAGCATGGTCCACTTGATGAATATGTTCAAAGGCACCAAGGATAAAGAAGAAATGAATCCAGATTTTAGCAACGACGAAGTGAATGCTGCAGCCACTGCATATCTCCTCTGTGTTTTGGGATGTGTCATCTTCCCCAATTATAGAGGCAACCGGGTCGACGCCAACCTTCTACAACTATTGCATCCTCTCAATAAAGTTTGTGATTACTCGTGGGGCACCGCATGCCATGCGTTCTTGATGGAAGAGTTAAGAAAGGCATCGAGGGAATCAACTAGCCAAATTGTCGGGAATGTGAGCCAACTACAGGTATTTTGGTCTATTGATGCTTTGATCGTTATTTATTTTTTCTCTTTTAAGAATCAATTTTCTCATACTTGGTTTGATATGTACACTAGACATGGATCTATGACCACTTCACGTTCCTCGATTTGGACAAAGAAAACCCGATATGGGAAAAAGGAACACCCAGAGGAACAAAATACATCTTTGACAACAACCGTTCAAGGTCTAAAGAGCAATAATTGATTTCTTTGAGGAGAAAATTAGACTTGATGACGTCTAAAGATGTATGCTTTGATCCATACAAGGAAGACCGAGCTAGTGGAGATATAGCGGGAAGGTTTGAGTTGTCGTTTTATTATGGACCCTTGTGGCACCCCACAGGATATGTTATGTACAATGCCTTTAGGGTGATGCGTCAACTCGGTTATGTACAAGAAGAACCTTGGAGTCACATGCGTGGCAAGTTCAAATTGGACGTGGAGAATTATGTATGTGGTAAGGACTCTATGACAGTAGTTTACTCTGGTAACCCATTCGTTGAAAATTGGAATAACAGGATGCAATATTTGATCAACGATGGGAGACCTGTCAACCGAGGTGATGAAGTAGATCCAGGCTATATGGAATGGTACCGAGAGCATTCTCATGTTCATGTGATCCGTGAAGATAAAGGAAAGACCACCAAGGTTTCCGATTATACTTGTATCATCAAAGACAAACCTTTTGGTTATAAATTCTGGTATGTAATGTTCTTTCCTTTTGATTTTAATATTACGGCTCAATATTTTAGATAATAATCGTTTGATTGTTATTGCATAAAAACAAAAAAATAGGTTTGCGTTTTTCTCCAAGAAGATTGATGGGTGTATAAAGGCGGGAGTGCCTTTATCTATTGAGAAGCTGAAAGAGCATAAAGACCTAATGGATAACATTCATAATGAAGCTTATCCAAGTAAGTTTTGGGAGAAAGCTTCAAATAAGCCTAAGAGGCCAGCAACAAGGCCCAATAAAAGATTCCGTGGTCCATCGAGTGTTGATGGTGAAGCCAATGTCCCTGATGCTGAAAGATATGTTTCATAGACTACCGATTATGGAGTATGCAAATATTGAAAATTTGATAATTTTTTCAATTTTGAATTTGGGGCAACATATACAATCGGTAGTAAATACATTTTCTTAGACTACCAATTATGAAGTATGAATATTTTTGAAATTTGATAAAGTTTTTAATTTTGAATTTGGGGCAACATCTATAATCGGTAGTTAATAAAGTTTCATAGACTACCGATTATGGAGTATGCAAATGTTGGAAATTTGATAAATTTTTTAATTTTGATTTTGGGGCAACATCTACAATCGTTTCGAATTTGGGGCAACATCTATAATCGGTAGTAAATAAAGTTTCATAGACTAAGGATTGTATAAATCGGAAGATAATGGTGATCCCGATACTTCCGATTTTTTATATTCGTATGAACTTAGTGTACATATTTTATGTACACTCTTGTTACACCAGGCCTCAACAACTCTTTTTTTTTTAAAAAAAAAAAAGAGCCGTTGAGACTCTAATCTATATAAGGAGGGTGACCTCTTCTCATTTCTACACCTCCAATACATTTTAACTCTCCAACATCGAAGTAATCATCTCCAAGATTAATGGCTCAACCGTTCATGGTATAAGAAGATTTGTCGCTATGTAGGCGATATGTGCAATCCTATCCGAGGCGAGGAGAAGAACGTAGGCAAAATGGTGTAATGAGTATGAGTTATTTGGAGAGCATTCACGAACATTTTTGCGTTGACACCTGTATCCCCAATAACCGTAATAGAGCTGATCTTTTTTGTCGATTTAATTTCATAAGCATAGAAGTTGATCCATTTGTGAATTTAACTTATCTTGTCAATCGATATCGTTTGAGGGGTGAAACTAATGATGAAGTTATAGCGAGATCTCTCGAGAAATAACGACGATGGAAACGATCAAATTACCGTTACAAAGCTCATTTCAATATCCTTAAGGTGATGGACAGATTCAACCCGTTTAAGGTTCGTCCATGCCGCTTAAGGTGAAGAGCATTCTCCAAGACAGAATATGAATCACGGAATAATTACCATGTATACACAATCGATAGTTAGAATATACTATTATCTACCGATTATAGTCTTTGCAGTAACTTTTTGAAAATATTATGGCGATACAACTATCTATGTAGGGAAAATGGGTTTTCGTGTTTGATTTTTTAGTATAATGGGAAGTTATTGTTGTCATATATTTACCGATTGTCTCACTTGATTTTAACTTGATTTCCTGTTGACAATCTTCAACATAATCGGAAATACAATGTAATTATCTATTTCCGATTGTTCAAATCGAAAGATAATGGTGATCCCGATACTTCCGATTGTACAATATAATGTTGTCAAAAAACTTTCTCCATGTTACACAATGACGAAACACAAAAAAAATAGCAATGTTCAAAATACATGTTCAACTAAACTACTCACCATCCTCGATCAAATCAATTGGGTCATTGGCAAAGTTTGTTAACCGATCCCAACGCTCCATGTTGGACTCGTATTGCTTCAACCACTCCTTTCAATGGTTAGTTGGGAAGTAATCCGACCACCTACTCAATGGAGGTAATAGACAATCTTCCGTTAACCTTAAACCGATAAAATGATTGCTATTAACCCATGCCATATGATTCGTCTATCCTTGACCGACTCATCATAAACCGTCCTGGTGGGTGTAAATGTAAAACTCACTCCTAAGGAAGGAGGACAGAAATAATGTACCACGCAGTTCAAAACATCCTCTAAAAGATAATCACATTTCGGCATTACCATCCAATACTTGGACCCGATTGTTTTTAATCCCTTTCGGAATTTTACACGAGTATATAACTCTTTGAACTCTTTTTCTCTAACATGTCTATCTCCTTCTCTCATCATTTCAATATAGAATTCCTTATCCTTCAATAGTCGGGAGGACATCTTATTTCTTAAATATTGCCATTGGGTGATATTTCCAAAAGTCTCCTATTTGTTTCGAAGCAACGTGAAAACCACAGTTGCCATCCCCATCGACATCGTCGATGGAAAAAACAAATGGTATAATGAGTAGAGGGATTTTTTTCCAAATACTCATCGTATATTGTATAGTACCTCGATTTGGTCTTCCGTGTATAAGTTGGGTTTGACTTACTTAAGAAGGAATCGTAGAGACATTAGGTTTGACTTGTCGTGAGCTTGGTCCACCTTGATCCTTCCTTGGAAAAACCCTTTTCCTTAGAGCCAGCACATCTTGATACTCAGCTTCAATATGCTCATGCTTAGAAAGCTCTCATTGACTAGATAACCATTCCTTCAACTCTTTTATTTGAATTGACCTTGGTTTTTCGGTATTCGGCCTACCCATCGCCTTTCCTTTCATTGGTTCTTCAACAAACTTTAGAAAGGGATGAAGGGCTTCCTCTAAATGGTGCATCAATATTTGCTTTTGTTTCCCATTTGACGTAGAGTAACGCTCGAGTATTCGTGCAAATATTTCCGTCTCCACGAACGACGCACCATCAACCACCGGGGTGTTTGGAGTGAAAGATAATGTCTTCCAAAAGGGATGAATATAATTAATGTTAATCACTTCAATATACCTACCAAGCATGTGACGACACGGGAATCCAATACCTATCATCGTCTTGCAATTACAACTTCAATTATTGTATCATGTAATTTATTGTCCACCAAGAAACTTTGTAAACTATACCCCTTAGAAGATGTTTATATTTTAAATGTGCCAACAGGAATCTATGCCAACTTTTTTCCATTGAACTGTAATTCTTAACGAGGTCACGATTGGTGAACTCATGGATTGCTTCTTGGACCGACACAACCCCATTTTGACTACCGACTAGTATTTTCTTTAATCGGCCATGGGACCCCTCTGCAATTCTTGTTGCCTCGTTCTTGAAGTTCTGATATTCATATATTGCAAACACATACTTATCCTTATGCGGTCCCAACCATTGTGTTTTGAAATACTTAACTGGTTTGGGATAGTTCTTGCCTCATTCATCCTCAAAGTTCTTCAAGTTGTATTCATAAACTTCCTCCGGCATCGACCAAACTAGCTTATCCCATGCTTTTAGAAATAAATACCACGTTATTCCATCCTCGGCCCACTTTTCAACTAACCTTTTCTCTACTTCTTGTTCTTCCACGGTTAGTTTACTAATACATTTATCCTCTTCCTTCGACCTCTTGGCACCTTTGTTTTATTTTTTAGCTTGGATATGATGTATGCAATGGGATTTGATGTTGCATTGAATGTGACACGTACATAACAAATTCTGGGCTTCCAGAAACACTACCTTTATTGCATTCATCAAGGCTTGATCGTTATCTGTTACAATAACCCTTGAAAAATGATCGCCATTATAAATCGTCCTTAAGGTTTGCAACATCCAAATGAAACTTACATCGTTCACAACATCCATTAAACCCCACGCCACCGTAAATGTACATTTGTCCGAAGTGTGGCAAGCAATGTTCAATAATGGCATGTTGTACCTGTTTGTCTTGTAAGTAGCATCTATCAATAAAATTTTATTAAAGCATTGAGCCAATTGGATCATCTTCGGATGTGCCAAGAAAATACGAATCACTTTACCATCCCTTTCTTCTTTTCTCAATGTATAATTGTGTTTCTCGGCTAACCACTCTGATTGTTGCATAACCATTCGACCATCTCATTCCGTCCTTTTGATCGTTGCTAGCACCGACTTAATTGTAGAAAACGAAGATAAGTTGTTGGGGTCGTCCGCCTTTATCTTAGATAGGATTGTACTCGCTTTCATTACGTTCCTCTTAGACTTCACCGTCTCCATTTCCTTTAGTTTTAACTTGGCAACCATTACGTGCCCAACAAGACTTTCCGGATCTTCATGGTTGTGACGACCATTAGAAACTTTAAAATTTTCCATACTTTTCTTACCGCCGGGCTTACTGAAGATAATCTTAAATGGGCATCCAATCTTCTTTGAATTACCTCGGTATTTCCTCTTCGTCTTCTTTACGTATTTACGATCCTTTCCCACGTGACTCTTTCGCTCGCCACCTCTCTTACAAATCATTTCAAATCGATCAACCCTCACGCAATTATTCTGAACTATAACGCATATCTTCTCTTTTGCCTTGTAGATAAGTCATTCCTTTGCCTCCGCCTTACTTCCAAATGTCTTAATGCGCATATAACAAAAAAAATATCATAAGCCTAACCTTGTAAGATACATTCTTAGAACAAAACAAGAGTGAGTAGGTAGCATACCAAATCATTTGCATAGTGTAGGGAAGTATCAGGACCCTCATATGAAACATGATTAACCGATTCAACAATCTACATAAAATAGCAGTGAGTTAGACAACAACAATCAGTAGATAATTATGTTCCCGTACTACCAATTAACGATAATCGGTAGTTAATTATATCCCCGTACTACCGATTAACAACAATCGGTAGTTAATTATGTTCCCGTACTATCGATTATAGCAAGACAAGTTCTGTACATAAAAACAATTATAATCAGAGGATTAATTTGTTAAAAAACAACCGATTACAATGGAATCGGTAGATAAATTTGATTTTTAAACTGCCGATTACAAAGTGCAAATTTTTTAAGTTTAATTCAATTCTGTCTAGAATCACAATCGGTAGATATGTGCTTTTACAAACTACCGATTTTAAATCGATAGATAAAAGTTTTCACCCACTACCGACTGTGAAAGATGAAGAGTTAGAAATTTGTAAGTTTAGAGAAATTCATTTTTGGGGCGACAACTATAATCGGTAGGTAGTAATTATTCGTAAACTACCGATTATGAAATCAAAATTCGAACAAAATTCAATTTGGGGAATTTTTTTAATCGGTAGTAATCATTCTTCACGAGACTACTGATTATACCATAATTTTGGCACAAACATGTATAATCGGTAGATATGGTACTTTATTATCTACCGATTCTGGGACGTCCATGGCATTAAATGCATGCAAAAATAATTTTTTTTTAATTAACGATCATATACAAACGCATACAAAGTGGGTTTTTGAGCTTCTTAACACAATACCTGATTGTTTGATGCATTATTATCTTCATTTTGATGTGATTCATCGTTTTCTCTCGCTAAATCGTCGTCTAGGTTTTCTTCCACACCAAAATTTGGATCATCCAACAAATATCCCAAATCGTCATCTCTAAAGGTTATTGAACCTTCAATAATATGTTCTTCATGATGTTTTTCACCTTCTTCCTCATACTCATCCATGTTTGTTATTGATTTTAGGTAAAATTTAGTTTTCTCAAACTTCTTCTTCTTCTTCTCTAACACACTCTCTATTTCTTTTCTAAAACTATAACTCAAATAATTTTCTAACACTAACTATAACCAAAATTAACTAACTAATTAATCAACATTAATATTATTAAACAAGAACAAATTAGTCATTAAAGAAAATATTTGGATAATGAATGCATCGATATTACTTTTTAGTGACCTTATTTTATTTTATTAGTCGTCTTAAAATTTTTTTAGATTGCCCTCAAAAACAAAGGTAACCAAAGATTACAATAATGAAAAATATAGGAAATCACAAATCTTAAAATGTACCTCATATTACTTTAGGGAAATGCCTGCTATGATGCAAGTCCTTCATTAGATGATTTTACTTCATTACATAGATTTTGTGCAACAACATCATGTCTATCGTGTGTTCTATCCACGTATCAACTTCAAGAAATTGGTTATTTCTATCGAACTTGAATTGCATATGAAAGTAATAAATAGATTTGGTGGTTCCAGTGAATGTCAATTATAAAAGTACCCTCTAGCCTGTTGAGCCCGGCTCTGTCGTCTCACCTGCATATGATCCAATCCTATGATGATTTCGCCGCTTAATCTAAAAACATAAGGTGGCGTGCCACCATGAATACAAACACTGAATATATTCCCTGAATATGTACCTCTTACCGATGAATCTGTACATCATTAACCGAATTTTTAGTATTAGATTTACCTTGAATAACTCTTTCTTCTTACCAAACTATCGTTTATACTTGGAACCAATGGACGTTGTGGTCCGAAATCACATTTAATAAATACACTAATGTCACAAATACAAAGAATGTTACAAACAGTAGGTTCGTAAACTTATTCATAAGTTCCAAAATGGAATTCATTACGTATATAGGGTATTCTTCATCTAATGTTACCTTTTATTAAATAGGGTACACTATGGAACTAATATGTATCTTAAACTACATAAGGAAGAATTTAAAGTTTAACCAAATTTAGAACAAACCAAGGTTAAAAGGTCGAAATCAAAACAGGAGGAGTTGTATCAGACATCATACCTTGGATTCAAAATCACTAAGGCTATGGAAAGCAAAAAGAAGCTGAAAGCACATCTAAAATTCCCTAACGCTAGAGGTCTCAATAATTTCCTCTTAGTTGTAGATTTATTAAGTCGAGCGCTTAAATATATTATCAACCATTAATTAGTTTTAATTGGTCTGAAAAGTATTTGTTGAAACAATTGAAAATAACAAATGGTAAACCAATGTACCGTTGAACTCCTACAAACGATTAAATGACATACATACAAACAACACATAAACTAAGTTCATTCTTCTTATTTGTTTCACATATAAGAATTAAATTTTTCATAAAGAACTAAACCAAACAGATATATCAACTGAACTCCAGTTAATTTTGTGTGGCGAATAAACAACGAAGAACTTCAATTGAAGGATGTTATATTTAACAGCTGATAACAAAACCCAAACAGATGAATATTGTACCTTCCCTTCGTTGTATACAACACTACCATCGACTAAAGCATGTGTTACTTAACCCTATATCCATAAATATCAAAAGCTTCAACTCGCGTTTCATTTTGCAATAGCACATCCGCTGCCGCAATAGTCATAATACAAAGCCATCTATTATGCATTATCAACCCCATTAACATTCGCTCGTTCCTTATAAAGATAAAAAATAAGTAGCAAAATCAGTTACCCCTATTTTACTTCATCGAAAGGAAATAATAATCGAAATTGAAGTGGATAATAAATTAATAAACCATTTCTACCAGTTAAAAAGAAGGAACAACCATTTTTTAAAATGGACTTCTTCCATTTTCCCATTTTCATCAACAGGTCTAGCACTTCCATTGGATATCCTCTACACATGGTTGCTACAAGAAATTATGAAACAAAAAATCAATAACAGACTTGAGAATACATAATCAATTGTTAGAATCAAAAATGGATTCTTACTTAAAATGATTTTTGTTATTAAATATATCTTAGTGGGATCAAGGGTCACTAGTCCAAACTTGGGGTGGAAAAATAGAGCCATCCACTTTCACTTCTTAGTGAATGAGAAACCTTTGGTTTGTCTCATATTGGGCAAACCAAGGAGGAAGTTTATCCTCTTTACCACAAACGTTCTATATAAGGAAAAAGAACTAGTGGATTGGATATGGACTTAGGAAATAGACTAGTGGGCAAATGCACACATGTGCGGTGCTTCGCACCGAAGCACTGCGGGCTTGCGGAGCTTGCGTGTGCTTTTGCGTGAGCCTTGGCGCGACCCTTGGTGTGTGCCTATCTGAGATCCAACGGTTTTATATTTTAATTTTGTACATTAAGTATTTTATCGTTTTGAATTTATAAATTTAAATCAAGTTTAAATAACAAAATCTTTTAATTAAATATCTCGAATTAAACATGTTCAATTAATTGATTTTTACCGTTTGATAATCAAACAGTCTTCTTCTTCTTTAAAAGAAAAACAATAGTCAGATTTTTTCTTGCCCCAGTCGTAGCCACTGACCTGACGACTTTTCCCCTCTTCTTGCTTTGATTTGCGCACTAGTTTACTTCTTAATTTTTTCTTCTACTGTTAAGTTCACAACGGGCCAACGAGTCTTGCTAACTGGGTTGGTATCAGGTGGTTTTATCCTGGATTCAAATTTGTCATCTCTAAAGGTATAGCAACATCTTTCTAAGGTGTACCTGACAAATATTGAGTTAAGGGCAGTCTGTTGAACAGGCGACTCCACCTCTCTGTGCTTGTGTGGTTGTCTGAACTGTGCTGTTTTGTTCTAACGATTAATCTCTTTCAAGTTTCTGTTTGGTTTGCTTACTGTTACAGGAATATTCTCCAACATCAATTAGAGTAAGAACCAAAGATTACCAAACAAGAAGAATATCAGCATCGACTGTTTTTGCTCGACGATTCTATCCAAAAAGAAAAAGAATAGACATAGCTAAAGATAAATCACTTGACGCACCTTATCAATCGCATTTTCATGTCTCTTCCAAAGCGTATTCAGAATTGCCTCATCACCAACTTCACTGAAAATGTAGAGCATAGATAGGTAGTCAAGCCTCGTAGTTGAAAACACATACATATTCCTAGGGATGTACATGGTATGGTACAAACCATAAAACCACACCGTACCACACCGTTTAAGCCTAAACTAAATTGTACCATCTATCCAACGGTTTGGTATAGTTTTAATTTTGTGAAAATCATTGATCTTGATAGTTCTAGTTTAGTGCAAAACCATACCGAAAAATTGTTGCTAAAACCGTTAATATTAGTCATTAGATTCTTTTATTTATGACCATTAGAATATGGCATAACCTAATTAATTCCGCTCCCTTCTTTTTATTTTTTATTTTATAATTAGTTGTAATGTGGAAGTCTATTCTCGAACAAGATAACACCGAATTTAGTCAATCAAAATCAACTCTACACTCTATAAACAAAAAAAGTTTCATCTTTAAATTGTTTGGTTATAAATGATAACTTTAATGACTAATGAGGTGTCATGTAGATACTCATTAAAAAGTGAACACTATGTCAAACTTTATATCAGTGTAGGCATAAATTATAGACGGTTATTATGACTCATCTGTACTAAATACTAATATTAATTTTATTTTAGAAAAACCAATGATTTTACATTGAACCGGTATATTTTGTACTAATTTGGTACGTTTTAAAAGCTTAAAAACTGTTTTCCTTGGTTTTGATTTTAGTTTCATCCGAAACCGTACCAAACTGTACCATGTACATCCCTACATATTCCCTCAAGTTTCCACGATGGGTTCATCAAAACCCTCATCTTTTGAGTTTTGAATTTAGATGGCGACCTTAGAATTATTGAGAACATGGTACATTATCCGATACTATAGGGAATAACAACAGTCTTTTTAGAAGTTGCTTTTCATTTGTTGTGTATACTAATTGTAGGGGTTCCATCATTGTCTATCTATTTCAAGTCTTAGTTAGTAGTAATGAATATCTAAAAGTAGGCAGTAATGGAATCGAAAAATTTACACGCTTAATGGCTTGACCTGAATTAAAGCAATGGTAAGAGTTCCATTACATAAAAATAAACCCCAAAATTGCCAAATCCCACCTTCAAGGATCTGCAATGCATGACATGTATCATACTGTGTATTCAAATATTAGTTGACTGCTACACAACAGTAAACCATATGCTCTATACAATTTATAATATAAAGTTCCCAACTTACTAAAGTTCATATAAAATACCGAAAAACAGAATGGAGGACAACTCTCAAATGTAGTTATCTCATAACTAAACATTGTATCATTAATACCTCTTTCACGCTACAACAACAATAATTTGATGGTAGCGTATACAGCGGCCTAAAATTTAAGAATCACATCACATAACTAAATTACATGGTTGTTCATCAATATGTGACATAGATTGATTTGTACTTATCAAAAGGAAAAACTCTCAAATATGTAATGCAAATGTAATTCAACTCAACATAAACCCCCTTAAAAGAAGAAACATGTGCAAGCTCTACTTATGATTATTAAAACATGAAAATCAGTTCTTACCTGAAGCAAATTTTTGGAGAAGGAAAAGAAAATCTCTCGGATTGTGACCAAAGACCACCAGATTCAACAGGTTTTGTATCGTATGTCCTCCGTATAAGGTCCGCGATACCTTTAGACGAACTTGAGACCTCAGATATCCTTCGATAAAGTTTTCAATTAAAATACTTGCTAGGTGATTATGCGAAAATTCCATTGACATCAACAACCAATGATTTGATGAAAAACAGTAAATAGAAAGATTTTAACTTACAATTTGATACACAGAATCCTCTTTAAAATCAATTAATGAGAAAGATTTCAATAAACCATTTATTTACAGACCATAAATCTGATCAAATTACAGTCTCAAATTCATAATCTTTTTAAGTATAGAAGATGAATCATGATAGTGAAACTTTTAAATCCTATCTTACACAATGAATACATACCTAATGATCTTTTCCCTTCTTCTCTGATTACTCTTCCTTAGCCTTTTCTTCGCTTCAATTTTCCGACCCCCTCTCTGTTGAACACTCTCTTCTATTTATAGATTATCTAATGGGTCCCTCTTGTCCCGATACCTTCTTTCGTTCTCCTTATTACCTTTGGATCGGGATGATTGTATGGTTGACAGGTTATGCTTTTTACTTTTTGGTCCGTTACCTTGTATGATTAACACGTACTCTTCGTTCTTTGAGAATCATCTTTGTCCCGATCACATGTGTCGACCATGTGGTTAAAGTAAATAAAAGTAATTATTGTTTTTACTTTCCCGCTCCACGTTCATTATTACTCTTACTTTCCCGTTCTATATTCATTATTATTCTTACTTTCCCGTTCCTTGTTCATCATTACTCCTACTTTCCCGTTCAATAAGCATTTAATGCTATCTGTTTCGATCAGTGTGATACTACTTTCCCGATCTTATGTGTCAAACATGCAGGGATTTACTCAGTCTTTCACATCTGTCCTTTCTCGATCCTTTGATACAACTTTGATTGTGTGCTTCTCGTTCTTCTTAGTACCACTGACTCATTCTTTAATCGTTTTACACGTGTCGTTCTCCTTTTATTTCCCAACAACTTGCCCCCTTCTTCTTTTTTTTTCAAAAACTTTTAACGATCGATCCAAGGATTTGAAAAAAGTAGAAGAACAATTATTAACTTCCACTTTACCATTACTTCTTTTCACACGTTATGCGAACTTTTCGCAGGCAATAACTTCTTATTATCACGTTTGTGTCAGTTACCTTTTTTCGAGGAAATCAAATCTTTGCCTTGATTAACGCCTTTTCAAATTGTGATGGTTTCTATTCTTCTCTTTAAATATGATGCAGTCTTTTCCACTTCTGTCTTTACCTATTAAATATGATGCTCTTTATCTTCCTTGAAATTTTCAAATACTTTCGTTCTCCCAACTGTTCAGGAACTTTTAGCATCAATCACATTTATTTTACCTTTGATCAAGTAATTGCTTATCTTCTTTCTTCAGGTATGTTGAGGATTTTTACCTCCAGTATCTTACTTTAATATTTAACCATGATTAGCTTTTAACAGATATGATTGAACTGATAATTGTTTTTTTTATTTTTATGATCGTTTCTTTATGATCTATGATGATTCCTTCACACATTGATCCTTTGAAATTTTCTTTTCAAATAAAACGTTATGTCTTCCAGAAATCCCAATGATGCTGGTGATCACCAAGAAACCAGAAGATCTTCAAGAGTTCCTTCTTCTAGATATGCGGTGTCTCGGTCTGTTCGTAATCCAGCTTCTGATGCTTCTATAACCGATAATCCTGCCCCCAGAAATAAGCGGGCTCATGCCACTTATAGCTACCGTTCAATGAACATTGAAGTTTTTAAGAGAAGACATGCTCTTGAAGAATTTAAGGTCTCATTCTATGACAAAAATACTGACGTACTAACTTTAGGAGCGATGCAAAGCTTTAACTATTCTCCCAATAGTTTATTAATTTTTGCTAGTGCTTTAGAGGCCGGAATTCGCCTCCCATTATATGAAGAAGAAAATCCTTTTCAATATGAAGTTCTTGCAACTCGTGGTGATTCTCCTCATGGACTAGCTCGATCCATTACTCATTCGAATGGAAATTGGTGGCGTATCCTTGATGAGTGTAGCCTCCGAAGTGAAGGGCGGACTAATCTTACTTGCTACGTTCCAGATTTTACAGAACGTGACGGTTATACCGTTGAAAATTTTCATACTACATACGGAGATTGTATTAGTAACAAGAATTTTGTGAAGTGGAGTGTTAGCCCTGTTCGCAAGTGTATTTCGGGATTTCCCTTATTACATGAGGTCGACGATCCCAAAATCAAATTTATTCGCCATACCAAAACTGATTTTCCCACAAAAGAAAGAATTCGTCAGGATCATGACTATAAGTGGTATCGCACTCCAATTGTAATTGAAGGTCCTTGGATTTTCGGTAACATCTTCAAAGATGAAATTCAAGGACTTCGTAGACGTTTCCCAAGCTACTGTCCTTGGCGGTTAAATTTTGATGATTTCAAGTTTGATTATAAGGTTCGTATTATTCTTTATTTCAATATTGTCCCGAACTACCATTGAATTTTTTCTTACGGGACAAATGTTTGTGTTTCAGGTTGAACTCGATTCCGAACTTCAAACCGACGTTCCTCCTCCTCGCCCAAGCCTAGGTATTCAGATCGTTGAAGGTAGGCAAAGAGTCGAGGAAGAAGTTTTTGAAGGTAAGGGAAAACGAAAATTGGTTTTCCTTGAGAAGAAGAAGAAGAAATTGAAAAGACCGTTTTCAGAGCTTCTTTAAGGGTTAAAGTTTTCTAGCCCTGAAAACCAGAATGAGTATCAGATAAACCATATAATACCCTTTAACCAATTCCATTTCCATATTTACTTCTCTTGCATGATTGTTCAACTGAGTCATCCTACGCTAGAACCTAAATAGGGATTCCAAGTCTCCCACTGATCCCATAAATGAATTTCAAAACTTCAAAAAAAAAAAAAATGGTACGAACCTATAGAGGTACGAACCCAAAATAAGTACGAACTAAGAGGTAAGGAACGAACCTTGATTCTGATCTTGAAGCTTTTGATTTTGATCCTTTAAATTTTGAAGTTGTTGTTATTGTTGTTATTGTTGTTCTTGTTGTTGTTGTTGTTGTTGTTGTTGAAGTTTTTGTTGAAGATAGTTAGTTTGCTTCTTGAGATTTTTAATTTCTTGCTGCAAATCATCATTTCCGCGCTTCGCCTTCGTTGCTTCGTTCTTGAGCATCAGTTCCATCATTGTGGCCCGAGCCTTATCAAACTTGTACGCAACAAATATGCAATCGGTACCACATTTAAGCTGAGCAAGAGCTTGCTGCGGAAAAGAATATGATGGACCATCTGTATCAGTCAGAACTTCATTTAAAGAAGAAGGAAGATAAGTGGGAACGATTGATCGAAACACTCGCTTTCGAACCAAGCGTCCGAGCATCCCCCAGTGGAACAGCACCAAATGAAGTCCGTAGCCTAGCCATTGAAGAACTATCAGATTTCAGTGGATCGTGACATGCAGAAGTATTCAGAAATCCTTTAGAAATAAACCACTGAAAGGCTTTGTCTTCATCACCAGCAAGAGTGATTCCTTCATTCACTTCAGAGAAGGACCATTGAGTAGAAGGTTCAGCATCAGGCATGTCAACATCGGCACAATCAGCATGAGTGGCAGATTGAACTAATGTCCCGGTGGGTGCATTTGATTCATGAATAACTCCAGGAGCATTTTCATCCACAAGGAGGCTCGGGACATCTGTAGCTGAAGTACTAGGAGCTATGTTTTCAGCATTCGCTTCTTCAGAAACTTCATTTCTCTTTTCTTCCACAACAACATCAACAACAACATTTTCTTTTCAGTATTTTCTTCAACAGTAACAACTTCGTTCATTTCCTCAATATTTTCTTCTTCAACAGCAATATCATCTGCTTCTTCTTGAGGTAATCCAGTAAAAACTGTTATTGTACCACTACTTGAAGCAATTGGCTCTATGTCAAAGGTATAAGGAAGGGGAGAAAGGGAATCATAAAGGCCGGTGGGAGCAGCAGTGGTAGGAACAGCTTCAGAAATAGATTAAGCTATTGAAGGATGGTCCGAAGAAATAATTGGCTCCCCCACGCTAACAGGAACAACATTGATGATGACGTGTTGTCCCGAAACTTCTGCTTGGACCGAACCTTCAACGTCCTGTCCCGCAGCAACGATAAGAGCGGAACTGCTATTCCCCTCAACAAAGCAATCTCTAATCTCCATTCCTCTACTTCATAAGGGTACAACGGTCTTTTCAATTTCTTCTTCTTCTTCTCAGGGAAAACCAATTTTCGTTTTCCCTTACCTTCAATAACTTCTTCCTCGACTCTTTGCCTACCTTCAACGATCTGAATACCTAGGCTTGAGCGAGGAGGAGGAACATCGGTTTGAAGTTCAGAATCGGGTTCAACCTGAAACACAAACATTTGTCCCGTAAGAAAAAATTCAATGGTAGTTCGGGACAATATTGAAATAAAGAATAATACGAACCTTATAATCAAACTTGAAATCATCAAAATTTAACCGCCAAGGACAGTAGCTTGGGAAACGTCTACGAAGTCCTTGAATTTCATCTTTGAAGATGTTACCGAAAATCCAAGGACCTTCAATTACAATTGGAGTGCGATACCACTTATAGTCATGATCCTGACGAATTCTTTCTTTTGTGGGAAAATCAGTTTTGGTATGGCGAATAAATTTGATTTTGGGATCGTCGACCTCATGTAATAAGGGAAATCCCGAAATACACTTGCGAACAGGGCTAACACTCCACTTCACAAAATTCTTGTTACTAATACAATCTCCGTATGTAGTATGAAAATTTTCAACGGTATAACCGTCACGTTCTGTAAAATCTGGAACGTAGCAAGTAAGATTAGTCCGCCCTTCACTTCGGAGGCTACACTCATCAAGGATACGCCACCAATTTCCATTCGAATGAGTAATGGATCGAGCTAGTCCATGAGGAGAATCACCACGAGTTGCAAGAACTTCATATTGAAAAGGATTTTCTTCTTCATATAATGGGAGGCGAATTCCGGCCTCTAAAGCACTAGCAAAAATTAATAAACTATTGGGAGAATAGTTAAAGCTTTGCATCGCTCCTAAAGTTAGTACGTCAGTATTTTTGTCATAGAATGAGACCTTAAATTCTTCAAGAGCATGTCTTCTCTTAAAAACTTCAATGTTCATTGAACGGTAGCTATAAGTGGCATGAGCCCGCTTATTTCTGGGGGCAGGATTATCGGTTATAGAAGCATCAGAAGCTGGATTACGAACAGACCGAGACACCGCATATCTAGAAGAAGGAACTCTTGAAGATCTTCTGGTTTCTTGGTGATCACCAGCATCATTGGGATTTCTGGAAGACATAACGTTTTATTTGAAAAGAAAATTTCAAAGGATCAATGTGTGAAGGAATCATCATAGATCATAAAGAAACGATCATAAAAATAAAAAAAACAATTATCAGTTCAATCATATCTGTTAAAAGCTAATCATGGTTAAATATTAAAGTAAGATACTGGAGGTAAAAATCCTCAACATACCTGAAGAAAGAAGATAAGCAATTACTTGATCAAAGGTAAAATAAATGTGATTGATGCTAAAAGTTCCTGAACAGTTGGGAGAACGAAAGTATTTGAAAATTTCAAGGAAGATAAAGAGCATCAACTTTAATAGGTAAAGACAGAAGTGGAAAAGACTGCATCATATTTAAAGAGAAGAATAGAAACCGTCACAATTTGAAAAGGCGTTAATCAAGGCAAAGATTTGATTTCCTCGAAAAAAAGGTAACTGACACAAACGTGATAATAAGAAGTTATTGCCTGCGAAAAGTTCGCATAACGTGTTAAAAGAAGTAATGGTAAAGTGGAAGTTAATAATTGTTCTTCTACTTTTTTCAAATCCTTGGATCGACCATTAAAAGTTTTTGAAAAAAGAAGAAGAACGGGGCAAGTTTGTTGGGAAATAAAAGGAGAACGACACGTGTAAAACGATTAAAGAATGAGTCAGTGGTACTAAGAAGAACGAGAAGCACACAATCAAAGTTGTATCAAAGGATCGAGAAAGGACAGATGTGAAAGACTGAGTAAATCCCTGCATGTTTGACACATAAGATCGGGAAAGTAGTATCACACTGATCGAAACAGATAGCATTAAATGCTTATTGAACGGGAAAGTAGGAGTAATGATGAACAAGGAACGGGAAAGTAAGAATAATAATGAATATAGAACGGGAAAGTAAGAGTAATAATGAACGTGGAGCGGGAAAGTAAAAACAATAATTACTTTTATTTACTTTAACCACATGGTCGACACATGTGATCGGGACAAAGATGATTCTCAAAGAACGAAGAGTACGTGTTAATCATACAAGGTAACGGACCAAAAAGTAAAGAGCATGACATGTCAACCATACAATCATCCCGATCCAAAGGTAATAAGGAAAACGAAAGAAGGTATCGGGACAAGAGGGACCCATTAGATAATCTACAAATAGAAGAGAGTGTTCAACAGAGAGGGGGTCGGAAAATTGAAGCGAAGAAAAGGCTAAGGAAGAGTAATCAGAGAAGAAGGAAAAAGATCATTAGGTATGTATTCATTGTGTAAGATAGGATTTAAAAGTTTCACTATCATGATTCATCTTCTATACTTAAAAAGATTATGAATTTGAGACTGTAATTTGATCAGATTTATGATCTGCAAATAAATGGTTTATTGAAATCTTTCTCATTAATTGATTTTAAAGAGGATTCTGTGTATCAAATTGTAAGTTAAAATCTTTCTATTTACTGTTTTTCATCAAATCATTGGTTGTTGATGTCAATGGGAATTTTGGCATAAACACTAGGTAGAATTATTCTTTAAGTCAATGGAGGTGTTTATGTTGCTCTTCAAGATTCATTAATGAGTATGAGTTACTGGTTCCACTACTTTCTTGTAATAATACAAAAATATAAATTCAGAAAAATAATAAACCATTTTAGTTAAGATTCATCAATAATATTCTTTCCGTTTTAAAAAAATGTTACTATCGCTTTTTCATTTTAGCCTAAAAATAGGTCAATTTGAAAAAGTGTTAGTAACTATTTTCCTGAAACGTAGGTAGTATAATCCAATATAGGTTATCAATTAAAAAAAATTACCTGACCAATTCGGAGAACTTGATTTATTGAATGAAAGAGAGATAATGGAAAAAAATAGGAAGTAGAAAAGAGAGGAAGGAAATAGAGTTAGGATTTCTGGAAAAAAAATCAATTGAGAGTTTTTTAACTTAGTCATAGGTATTCATCACCCATTTAATTTTGGATGCATCATAAACACAAAAAGTTGTCAAAACTTAAAGATCATATTGGTTTAAATATCTCATGGCGGGGCCAGAAACTATAAAAATTAAGAAAACTCTCAACTTGTAACCACAGTTCTCTAGATCAACCTTAAATTTTATATATATAATTTCATAACAATTTAAAGAGATGTGGTTGAAGGTTGAACAAAACTCGAATTCTATAGTTCCTGGTCCCATTTGATAGAATATAGACCAATAGGATTCGTGGATTTGGAGATCTTTTCGGTGTTTTTTACCGCACACGAAATAAGGTAGGTGATCAATACCCAGGGTCATAAAACCAAGACCCTAATTCTATTCCTTCTTCTTTCTTTGTCGTCTCCACTGATTCTATTTTCTTCCATTTTCTCCTAAACTAATCTTCACGAATCACGCCCCTGATTATGTTTTAGATTT
Organism: Papaver californicum; assembly: GCA_023531435.1. Classification (NCBI taxonomy): domain Eukaryota; kingdom Viridiplantae; phylum Streptophyta; class Magnoliopsida; order Ranunculales; family Papaveraceae; genus Papaver; species Papaver californicum. The sequence goes on from JAJJMC010019771.1 coordinate 2,159,459, forward strand.
CCAACTCACTAGTCTTCTCAATTTCTTATATTTTAATGTTTGAGTTTTTCTGGGGTTCAAGGTTGAACTGCTATAATGGAGAATGTCTGATTTTTCTTTTTAAATCTCTCAATAGGTCACCAAAATTTTCCATTGTAAGGTTATCATCTTTATTTATACGTATTACATGTTTGATGTCGGGACTTGAAGAAACTATTTTAGATAGAGTTAACAAAGCATCTTGAGGGAATGTTGCCTGATAAATGCAATTGCATTACTCACACCTCCATTTGCATTTTAAGAATATTTGCAAGATTTACTTGAGATGGATGCATACTTTGAGCAAGAAAATACATTACTGTGTAGACTGTAATTCTAGTTATTGATTGCAACCCACGGTGGTTAACAATGAATATTCCAAGCAAATGAAAAGTAAGGTGAACATTTTATTGATCTGTATATGAATGGGTGTGTGTTTCCTACGACTTTGGAATTTTGGAGAAGATAATTGATTTATGATCAAGCTATCCAATGTCTCGAAACATGGTGGTGACATTATATACTAACAAAGTTCACTGTCTGATCACTAACAACTTGGAATTGCACGGATTGATCATTGAGGCAATATCGACGAAGGATCTCAATCGTCTTCATAGGGTTGTTCTTGAAGGTTTATTCTCATGGAAAAGACCACCACCAAAAAGTCAGAAATCTGCCTACAATCAACAGAAAAATCAGCATGCTGCTCTTAAGGATTCTACTTAAACAATATCACTTACATATCCAAAAACAACATAACTATCTATGTTAATAGATGGCATAAAAGGGTAGAATTGAACCCTTAATAGTTACGCTGATAAAAAAAAAATATTTCGGGATGCATGCAAAAGTATCATAACGAGACATTGGATAGGCTACAGGAAGCCTGAAAAATAAACCAAAAAAATACAAAGTGGAAACACCTATAAGAAGGATTCGACCTATAAGATGCTTCATGAACCAAAAGAAACCGAACACTTTTAAACCAAGCAGCTTTTAGAGCATGAAAACCAAAATTTAACTATTCTGTCCCATTTAAAAAAAAAAATTATGCCGCAGTAAGAATTGAGTAACTAAGCATAAATATAAACAAAGCCACTCAAAACGGAAACATGTATCTATAGGGGCATACAAACTATAGTTCAGATATGATCATATATATAATCAGTGTATAGCAAGGATACGACTTGCCTTTTTTTGCTATGCAATTAAGCATATTTCCTTAAAGGATTGAAACGAATCACATCAAAATATCTCATCTTTTTCCATATAACCCAGATGACAATCAGTAGCAACAATCACTCGAAGTGTGTCACTTCTATCCTCCCTATAATGTCAATCAAATAAATAAAAATTCAGAAAGACGTACAACACGACATATCAATTATAAAGCATAAGTAATCAATGAATATTATGTAAATCAATTAAATACCAAACATCTATGAAGTGAAATTACTAGTCATTGAATCATATAAAAATTTTATGCAGAATTTACATGAATGCACAATTAAAATCGGTTTCTACCTAAAACCCTAGTCACAAAACTTTTATACAAGACATGGCAAAAGGTTTATCAAAACCATAGATAAATTAGAAGAGTAAAAGGAGAGATTAAACCCTTCAACTTTATGTTTTTTGTCTTTTTCTTCTGTCTTTTCTTTCACCTTCATAGCCGCCGAACAACGTCTGTAAACCTCCACCAGTCGTCCGTCAAAACTCCCACTACTTCTCTTTCCTCCGTTTCCATGTCTCCGCCTCCAACCACACTTCTCTAGGTCAGACCTCAAACAGAACCCCCGTCAGAAACTAATAATAACCCCCATTTGTTTCTTTTCCTCGGTATTTATATCAAACTGAAAACAAGACCTACTGCTCTCTCTTGTTTCCCGTCTTCTTTTTCTCTCTCTCATAAGTCAAGTCACCAGTACTCCACGGCCATCTAGCCTTCCTCTTTTACCCCACTTTCTAAATCCAGAAGAAGTCCTCGTTATTTTCTTCCTCGGTACCTTCTTTTATTCTTTGGGTTTTTTTATCTTGTATCCTGGTAGGTTAAGGTCTTGGATATCACAGTTCTCATTGATATCTTAATTTTTTTGGAAATTTAATCTAGTTTTTCCTAGAAATGACCAGTTACCCTTTAAAACTTTTTTTAAACTATGAGATAAGTCCAAGAAGATTTACTTCTTTTCTTAAGATTTTTACCTAGTGTAAAATTAAAATCAAACTCTGATATTTTCGATCAAGGTCCTTGCATAATTCATGGTGTTCTTGCACCCTTTTCTCCAATCAATCTTGATCTGGAGTACATAAAAAGCAGTTGAATATGATGAATTATGTAACAATTTTTGCACCAACAGAACGTTCTTCTCTAGCTTCATCACCTTCACCATTGTTGGAAAAGATTGTAATGATTCATTTAGTACCTGGAAGATGGTCTTACAAACAACTTACCACAGCTTCCTCTGCAGCAACTCCTCCAGATATAGATCTTCAGACAAGTGCTGCTATAATCGAATTCGGGTACGAGTTGTCAGAGGATTTATATTCAACTTTTGGCCGAAACAGGAGCTGAAAACTAAGTGTTGATGTGATGTCGGTCGAATTGACGATGAAGGGTGGAGGTTAAGAAGATATTTTAAGCCCAGGTATGATAGGAAGGTTGGGTTGACATTCAATTTGAGTTTACAGTAATAACAAATTTTGGGGTTTTTTCTTTATATCGTCCATGATTGGCTCTAATGGTTGTTGTTCTTGAGAAACGGAAGTGGGTCTGTGGTTAATTTATTGGTTAATAAAATTTGTTGGAGATGTAGTTAACAAGAAGTGGATCCAGTTGGGGGTTCTTATGGAATTCGATCAGATGGAATTTCCTGAAAATTAGGGTTTTAATCGATGTATGTAAATTTAGCACAGATCTTTGATTCGATTGAATTTGATGGAATATATATAAAATTGAATCTGTAATTTTGTTTTGATGGGTTATGGATCTTTTGTTTTTCTGTTTTTCTTTTCCGGCTACCGTTAAACAATTATAAAGCTAAACGATGAAGTTATATTTAGATGTGAAAAGATAAAATCAAACTTAATTTAAATATTTAAGGGTAGCAAAGAAAATAAGGCATCTAGATAATAACAAATTGGATTTTAAAAACAGCCCACGAGTTAGAACCCCAAGGGTGTCACCATCCAAGTGGATTAAGCCCAACAAAATAAAATTCACACAAAAAATCCATTTTACAAAATCTGTCCAAGTTACCCTTCTTTAAATCAACCCAAAAACAAACCACATATAACCACCCGTCCATTAACTCACGAAACCCATTTTACAAAATCTGTTCTCACGAACCCACGAACTCACGATTGAAACCCATCTTCTTCTTCACCGTTTCTCCACTGTCTCCACCATTAAATCTGTTGCAGTTAATGAAGTTGCAAATATTACCTCATTAAATCTCTCTTTAATCAAAATCAGACCGTTTAGCTAAAGAAAACGGTAAGAAAGAAGGCTGAAAAGTTCATAAAAACTCCATCATCCCTTCATAAAATCATCATCAACATTCTGTGAAGTAGCAACTGATTCTAATACGATTGTTCATAATCAACATTCTGTGAATTAGCATTCGAGTGTGAAGTAGCAATTGATTCTGTGAGAGTTTAAAAACAAAAACAAAACAGAGAAAACTCGTTAAAAATGGTGAAGAAACAGGAGAAGCAGATGAAGAAAACAAACAATACACTAGTTAAAAAACAAGAAACAAAGAAAGGTAAATTGAAATTTTCATCATATTCTGTGATTATAATCATATTCTACTGTTTTATTGAGAAAACTTGTTTAATCATAAGGTTTCATGGATTTTCATCTAGGTTTCGTAGGTTTCAGCCAATTCTGCGTAGATCTGTTTCAAACATGTTTGTGCAAACATGTTTAGAAAATGTTTATTTAGATGAATTGTTCACTGTGTATTTCGATGGAACACCAACATGTTTCATACTATTCTTTACAGATTTACAGCAAACAATATTTGTGTTTTTAGAACATGAATTTGGGGCTGAAACCCCAATAGGTTTCAGCTTATTCTGTGCATGTTTTTTGTAACGATTTGTATTTTCATAGGTTTCAGCATGTTCTATGTATGAGTTGTAAACAACAAATGATGATGATTTTTAGAA
>JAJJMC010019771.1:2164500-2186752 GCA_023531435.1 Papaver californicum
AACATAATGATGCACTGAAACCGATAGAGGTTTCAGCCAATGAAGGTTTACAAGAACAAAAAATGCACTGAAACCTAAAGACGTTTCAGTCAATGAGAATGAAAATTAACATCAAATGAGAATGGGTGGAACCTATATATGGAAAAACATATGAAAAAGATAGAGGTTTAATCCAATAAAGGTGTACAGGAACATAATGATGCACTGAAACCTGATGAGGTTTCAGCCCATAAAAGTGTACAGGAAACATAATGCTGCACTGAAACCTGGAGAGGTTTCAGCCCATAAAGGTGTACGAGAACAAAAAATGTAACTCTTAAAACAACCTGTAACCCTGAAAAATGAAATTTTTACTGTAAATAATATGAATAGTGAAACATAGAGTAGTCTAACAAAAAATAAATGAATGAAAAAATAAATGAATTGTTAAACTAAAATCATATTTGCCGCGCAGGGCATGTTCTACGATTATGGGTACTCAAAACATGGCAACTACTACAAGTTCTCATCTTCTTGTTAGGAACTAAACCAGTATTTGTAAACTGATCTATAATATCCTTTGTCTTCTTCTTTGGATTCTGTTTAATTTCTTCAACAATCAAACTACTAATAAGTTTCTTCGACAAGTGTGGTCTGTTAACAACACCACCACAACATGTGTGCTTCTTATTTAACTCCTTGATAATAAAAGGACTACCTTCAACACCATCAATGGAAACAGCATATAAAAACCATTTACATTTGTCTTCTTCTTTCTTAGAACAACAGGCACCAATCTTCAACTTCTCATTCCTTGTAATCTTAAAAGAAAACCCGGATACAGCATGATATTTCAATAAATCAAGACGAATTTGTTGAACACCTCTATTAAAAATCCGATTGACACCCTGAAAAAGACCAAACCAATGCGCAGACTTCAACGGTTCTTTGGCTTTAGTAGAGACATCATAGTCAACTAATTTTGAAAGTGTTGAATGCTCAAAAGATACATTTCCTAAACTTCGTTGCTGCTCATATGGTATGACTGATGAAAATTCTGAACTAGATGATTCATCTGTATAATTCACATGTAACTCAATAGATGGAAGCTTGTTAAACACAGTAAATAAAGCAACCGATTGGAGATCAAAATCAGTATTGATAACCTTTTTGTTGATCACTAACTATGTGAAAAATTTCAATAGAAAGAGAAGATAATTCACTCCATCTTGAACATATAGTAGACTTCAAATCACAAACACTTGATTGAAGACCAACACGAAAAGAAAACATATCATCTTTGTGAAATACAACAGCAAGAACAGATTCCATGACCTACAGGAAAGCATGAAAACGGAATAGGTTTCAGTGTATGTGAATACAAAAAAAAAACAACAAAAACTGAAAAATGAATATTGACATCAACAAAAATAGCAAAAATGTGATTCGAACACAAACATGAAACACATGTATGAAACCGAAATAGGTTTCAGTGTATGTGAATATAAACAACAAAAAAAAAAAAAAAAATTGAAATAAAAACATAAAAAAAGAGGACTGAAACCGATAGAGGTTTCAGTGTATGTGAATACAAAAAACAACAACAAAACAACACAAATTTGATTAACTAACGTATAAAGCAAAAATGTATGAAACCGAAATAGGTTTCAGTGTATGTGAATACAAACAACAACAAAAAAAATGAATATTGACATCAAAACATAACAAACAAAGGACTGAAACCGATAGAGGTTTCAATGTATGTGAATACGAAAAACAACAACAAAAACTGAAAAATGAATATTGACATCAACAAAAATAGCAAAAATGTGAAGATAGAATCAGGAATTATAATTTACTGAGTATATAGAGCTGAAAAGATTGAAAGAAAAAGAAACAAATGTTCGCACAAGAATACCTGTACAGAGTGAAGTTCCTGTAGAGAGTGTTACTTGAGATGATTCGAAGATGTATACAGTAATGATTCCAAAAAATGTTGTTGAATGAATGTATGTTCTTCAATTATACAACAGCAACAACGAATTCAAAATACAGGAACTGATTTTGATTTGAAGAAGATTTCAAAAATCTTTCAAAAATCAGATTTGAAAGAAGAACAAATTGAAAGAAGATAGATTTTTTGTTTAAACCCTAGACGAATTTGGAGGAGAAGATATTAAGTTGTTGACAAAATCAGATTTGAAACTTTTTGAAGAAGATTTGATTTTGTTAGATTTTACTTTCATTTTAAAAAAGGTATAACTTATATAGAAAGGGCAATTATGGTATATTGAAAGTAGTTAAAATCAAAATATAAATAGAATTAAATTTAAATGGGGTTTTTGTCACATTTTTTATGAAAATTGTTTTTTCTTATAACAAATAATAGTGATGGGTTTTGTGTGAGAGTTATTTGGTCACCTAGTTCTTTTATGCCATGTTTTGTTAAATGAAAGAAGAAAATTTGTTTATCAACAAACAAACTTAAAATCTAGCACTTTTAATCTTAAGCTAAATTCATTGTTACTGTTTTACGTTGGTTACTGAAAGTATACTAATGTAGGCTAGTTGGATTTAACGGATTTCATCAAAATTAAGGAAAAACGACATATCTAATTTCCGTGATTTTGTTGTTGAATTTTTGTAATGGATGATTTGAAAAAATGTAGATTTTATTCCATTGTGATGTGAGTTTTTAAGCTATTCTTTCAGCTATATGATTATGGTGTAGGTTTCTCATTGCAATTATGTACTTACCTCTATAAAAGAGTGGATAAAGACTATATCTCCAATGATATTCTTTAAAATTTGCCATCCGTATTATATTGGTTGTTTTTAGTAGTCTTCTGCTGTGAGCAGTTTTCATCATGAAATGAAAGTAGTAGATTCTGGAAAAACCTTGCCATTACAGTGGTCATTGAATCTAAAGATGCAAAAATATCACAGTTCTTTAGACACAGCGGTAGTAGTGAAAGGGAAGTCATGACTGCTCTGGTGGTTGAGACGTTCCGGGCTCAAAACCTATTTTGTGTCGAACCTTTGCCCATAAAAAGAGTAAGTCAGTAGTCAATGACTCACATTAGTTTTAGTGTAAGAGAGTAAAGCATATAATCCAGCTGGATTCTCATCCTCATCTTGACCTTATATTTAGTGCTTTTCCTAACCAAAAACAGTATCATGACTTTGTAAGACTTCTTTCTTTCTTGTATATCATGATAATTATCTTTACATTTGGTAGGAGCCCTACAATTAAAGAAACAATTCAATTCTAAGAATTCTGTACTGTGGTATCTAACTTAAAAAGAAAACCTCATGTTATACCTTGCGTTTTTTGAGGGCAACCTAAAAAAAAAAGTGAAATGATTAGTAAAACAAAATAAGGTCACTATGAAGTAATATCGATATATCTCTTATTCATATATTTTTTTTATAATACCTAATCTATTATTGTTTAATTAGTTACTTAATTTTGATTATGTTAGTGTTAGAAAAAGTTATTTGAGTTATAGTTTTAAAAAGAAATAGAGAGTGTGTTATAGAGCAGAAGAAGTTTGGGAAAACTAGGTTTACCTAAAATCACCATTAGCATCCCAGAATCGGTAGATAACAGAGTATGTTATCTGCCGATTATACTCTTCTGTTCCAAAATAGAAGCACAATCGGTAGTTTCGTGATGTTCATTATCTACCAATTGTGATAGTTGCTCCAAATTTAATTTTTTTCAAAACTAATAAAACTTTGAATTTCTTTACTTTCACAATCACTAGTTTCGTGATGTTCATTATCTACCGATTGTGATAATTTCCCCAAATTTAATTTTTTCAAAACTAATAAAATTTTCAATTTCTCTACTTTCACAATCGGTAGTTTCGTTCCTCATCTTTCTCCCGATTGTAATGTCCCAAAAACTCAAGTTTATGTACCCAAACTTGCCATAATCGGTAGTTTCGTTTCTCATCTTTATCCCGATTGTAATGTCCCAAAAACTCAAGTTTTATGTACCCAAACTTGTCATAATCGGTAGTCTCGTTTCTCATCTTTTTCCAATTGTAATGTCCCAAAAACTCAAGTTTTTTGTACCCAAAAGTGCCCATAATCGGTAGGCTCGATACCCATCATATTTATCGATTGTGAGACCTCTAAAACGTACTTTTTCTGTGTCCGAAACTGCGTATAATCGGTAGCCTCGGGTTCCTCGTTATCTACTGATTGTTTGTTGTGTGTTTCGCTCTTTATTTCGGCTCTTTTGCCCACAACTTCTTCGCCCGAACTCGGAATGACCTCAATCTTTTTGCGTTCACTTCGTATTTGAATTATCTACAATATGATCATTAGAACTACTTGATTTGAATGAGTTGAGTTTAGTATTTGTCTCTTCTTCATCAATAACACTTCACTTCCTTGCTCTTTTAGCACTTTGTAGCTCATTCTCGGATGATTCACCTGATACAATACATAAGATAGAAAACAAACGTAATAGCAAATAATATGAAAGAATTATAGTTATAACAAGTATGTATTTGACGCTCTAAACATGTAAATTAAGGACAATCGGTAGTATCGTGATGTTCATTATCTACTGATTGTGATAGTCGCCCCAAATTTATTTTTTTAAAAAAACTAGTGAAACTTCGAATTTCTCTACTTTCAAAATCTGTAGTTTCGTAATGTTCATTATCTACCGATTGTGATAGTTGCCCCAATTTTTTTTTTTAAGACTAGTAAAATTTTAAATTTCTCTACTTTCACAGTCGGTAGTTTCCTGATATTCATTATCTACCGATTGTGATAGTTGACTCAATTTTTATTTTTTTTCAAAACTAATAAAATTTTAAATTTCTCTACTTTCACAATCGATAGTTTCATGATGTTCATTATCTACCGATTGTGATAGTTGCCCCAAATTTAATTTTATTTAAAACTAGTAAAACTTTGAATTTCTCTACTTTTAAAATCAGTAGTTTCGCGATGTTCATTATCTACCGATTGTGATAGTTGTCCCAAAATGATTATGAAAATTAAGGATATAGGTTTAAGTTTAGTGTAAAGATAAAGGATAGTATAAACATTTTCTATTTTTAAGATACCTCATAGCCATCTTTATTGGATGAGACTAAATTAGTAGTACCAAAATCCTTTTGAGTAGCCCTCAAAATCGCATGGATATTATAAGACCCAATTGCCAGTACAATAGCAACCTCAAGAAAAAGAAGAAAATGATAAAAAGGAGAAAGAAGATTCTCCTCAAAGCAAAGATCTATGAACTAAAAGTCCAAAACTAGAACTGCATAACTATACAAATTTGAATCTCAAGTTTTATGCCTTAAAAACCATATAGTAATGGGCGAAAAATCAGTACATAGACAAAATCATGTAACAAGTTCAACTCAAACATCTGTCTGTTTCAAATGGGATCAGTAACATAGATGCTCATGGGATTAACTAAATACATTGCAATTTTACTTCAAATATAGAAAAAGTTATAGCATTGCAGGTTCTTGTCTTTTTCTACAGAGAGGACGAGAATGAGTGAAATGTTTCTATAATACATTGGAATTATTACTCTCAGTTTGGCAGGGGTTGTTAGGAGGGGAGACAATATTTCTTACGCAAGTCCAGATATGTGCGTAGAAGACCCACATTTATCCTTATCAAATTGGTAGTTGGTTCTAGATTGATTGATTGATAATTTCATTTCCAAGTTGAATCCATAGCTTGAGCTTGAAGAGCTGTGTAGGTGGCACGCAGGAATGCACATAAGAACCGTGCAAGGTCTAAGGTTAAGATGCATGATTATCAACTCCTTTTGAATTATTGGGAGCATCTATTAATGAATCTGACTGTGGAATTCACTGTTGCGTTTGAAATATATGCACTAATCATGTAAACGGTTGAGTTGCCCAACATTTTGGGAGCTTGAATCCTGCTTAAATTTTAACTTCAGACAGTTAATCATTTACAGAGCCAAAATGATGGATAGCGTGTTCATTTCAAGCACACGAGTTGTTTGCGGATCTATAGGTGCATGGTGCTTTAATAACCTTTTAATAATGACGTTCATTACAAAGATTACACCACTTCGAAGTGGGCACAGCCGCACAACATCATCCACATCAAACCATATAGAACCTGCGAGTTGCCAAGCTCAGACTGCACAATCAAGGAAGTTCCTTAAAGAGTTACTGTAAAAATTCATTGCTCCAGTAAATCCAAGTGTAAGGCTATTTGGGATAACAATATTCAAAGATTTCAGCAAAAGCTTGCCTCTTGGAAAAAAGTCTTACATGTCTAAAGGGGCAAGAGTTATTATGATTCAGAGTGTACTCTCTAGCCTGCCAATTTACTATCTCTCTATGTTCCAAATTCCTGCTGCTGTAATTAAAGAACTTGAGAAAATTATAAGGAATTTCCTTTAGGGCTTTACTTCTTCTGTCAGGAAAAGAAGCTGGGTTTCTTGGACAAAGGTTGTGTTGCCTAAAGCAAGAGAGGGTATTGGCATCAAGAAACTTAAGATGATGAATTACGCTTTGCACTCAAAATGGATCTGGAAATATGGCTCTGAAAAAAAGGCTTTGTGGAGACAAATTATTCATCAGAAGTTTGGTGGTATCAAGGACTTTTTTTTCCAAATTCTTCTTCTACACCAGTTGCTACAAGCTTATGGGAAGGTGTAAGATTTCGAAAGTGAATGAGGTTTTCATTAAGAGAAAAAGAAGAACAGACACATGCCTTTATAGAGAAGCATAACTCTTACACAGAAAGTAAAAGATTTTGTTATGAATAACAGAATCAGACAAAATAAACTAACTGGACACTAACAGACCAACATCTAACAGCCAGCTGTAAGATAGACTGGAATCAACTATTACCACACAATGATTCTCAGGTGAACCATACGATAAGATACAGAAGTACTGGTTTAACATTCCCCCTTAAACTGAGCACTAACATCATGCATCAGTTTACTCTGCAATGAAAAGAACAAGTCCTTGGACAATCCCTTTGTAAATAAATCTGCAATTTGCTCTAAAGTTTTAACATACTTCACTGTCAGAAATCTAGTTGCTACTAACTCTCTAGTATAATGATAATCCACTTCTACATGCACTGTTCTAGCATGAAAATTTGGGTTAGCAGAGAGACTACCAGATCCAAGGTTATCACAATACAAAACACAAGGAGTAGTCAAAGATAATCCTAGCTCATCTAGCAAATAGGATATCAACTGAACCACACACACTGCCAAAGCCTTGTATTCAGCTTCAATACTAGATCTTGAAATTGTTGGTTGCTTCTTTGAAGACCAAGCAACAAGATTAATTCCCATATACACACAATAACCTGCAGTTGATTTTCTAGTGTCAGGAAAACCTGTCGAGTCACTATCACTATAGGAAGTAAGAAGTGTGCAATCTTCTTTAGTGAACTTAATTCCAGAACCTAAAGAACCCTTTAAGTACCTTAGAATTCTCTTTGCCAGTTGCAAGTGTACATCTGTTGGCTGATGTATAAACTATGAAACATAGTTCACTGCATAACTTAAATCCAGTCTGTTCATAGTTAGATATTGAAGGCCACCAACCAAATACCTAAAAATAGTAGCATCGGCTAACAAAGTTCCATCATACAATGAAGATCTTTTCCCTGTAGACACTGGAGTTTTATATGGCTTACTCTCTAACATATCATGCTTCTTCAACAGTTCTAAAGAACATTTTTTCTGAATAATAAGAAGAGTGTTTGCTGAAGGATCAGATACAACTTCAATGCCCATAAAATAACTGAGTGACCCCAAATCCTTCATTGCAAACTCATCTTTGAGTAGTTGAATAAAAGAATTAAACATTTGATATCTGACTCCAACAAGTATTATATCATCAACATAAACAAGAAGCACCATTTGTAGACCATTATTCTTGAAATAAAACATAGAATTATCACATACAGATTGCTTGAAACCATTTTGAAGTATGAATTTACTGAATCTATCAAACCAAATTCTAGGAACCTGTTTTAGGCCATAGAGAGACTTCTTCAATTTGCAAACATGATTAGGATTCTCAACAGCCACAAATCTTGGAGGTTGTTTCATGTAAACATCCTCAGACAAATATTCATGTAGAAAGGCATTTGATAGGTCCAATTGTCTCCTTTTCCATTCATTGTTGATTACCAAACTAATAATACATCTAAGTGTTGTAGCTTTGACCACATGACTGAATGTTTCTTCATAATCAACACCATCAATTTGATTGAATCCTTGTGCAACAAGCCTAGCTTTATATCTCTTAAGAGTTTCATCAGATTTTAGCTTAGTCTTATAAACCCACTTACAACCTAGAACATTTATACTAGGTTCATAAGGCACTTCCTACCATGTGTTATTTCCATGCATAGCATCATACTCATTTTGTATTGCCTTGATCCATATGGGATTCCTAATAGCAGTTTTAAATATTTTCGGTTCAACCAAAGAATCTAGAACTGCACTAAAAGCTTGTGGCATAAGATGTTTGACAACAGTTTTATGAATAGTAACTACCCACTTGTCATCTAAATTCTTTTTATTAAAAATACCAGACTTAGATCTTGTATGCACTAAATGAGTAGTAGAAGAATTAGATTCATCTACATTTAAAAAAGAAGTTACCTGCCTAGCAGAAGCAATTGGTTCAAAAAAAATCATTAGCCATCAGTGGTTGCAGATGAGAATCCATAGTTGAGGTATTATGCAATAACAAAAGTGAATTTCGAGCTTCAGAACAAGACCCAATCACCTCAGAAGTCACATTAGTGCTAGCAAATGGAAAAATATTCTCATTAAAGGTAACATGAGTTGTTGTATAAACCCTGTGAGTCTTAAAATCAAAACATCTATATCCTTTGTGTAATGGGCTATAACCAATAAACATACACACAGAATACATTGGGCTTAACTTATCTTTCATATAAGAAGTTAGATTGGGAAAACATAAGCAACCAAAAACTTTTAAGAATGCATAATCGGGATGTTTAAAGAACAATACCTCATATGGACATCTATATTCAAGAATTTTTATAGGAATTCTATTGACCAAATATGTTGCAATTATGAAATCATTCATCCAGAAGTACTTATGCATACAAGCATTTAGAAGTAAAGTATTCCTCATCTCAGTAATCTGTCTATGTTTTCTTTCTGCAGCTCCATTTTGTTGATGTAAATTTGGACAAGAAATCCTTATAGAAATGCCATTTGAATCCATAAATTCTCTAAAAGTACCTTTATTCAATTTATAGGCTCCATCACACTTAAATTCTTTAATAGTCACATTCAAAAAAAATTCGATTGATTTCTTGAATAAAATGAAACATGACAAACTATCAGATTTCAACTTCATAGGATATATCCAATTGTATTTGTTGTAGTAATCCATGAACAAAATATCGTATATATATCCTAAAGTAGACAATACTGGAGAAGGACCCCATATATCACAATAAACTAAAGCTAATGGACTAGTTGACACGAAAGAAGAACTAGAAAAAGGCAAACAAATACTCTTGCCAAGTTGACAAGAAGAACAAACTGACTCAAAATGTTTATTTGAAATCTTTATTGCAGTAAACTTTTCTAATTTTAGCACAATCTTTGATGCAGGATGATCAAGTTTTTGATGCCAATGTTAGAGAATCCAAAAGAGCAGCAGCAGCAATGTGATGAATTGGTTGAGCAAGAATGGTCCTCATAGGATATAAATTGTTGTGCATAAGTCCTTTAGGAAGAATCTGATTATTCTGAAGAGACTTGATTATATAACCCCATGGAAAGAATTCAAAAGAGCAATTATTATTAACAATAAACTTGGCTTTAGACAAAAGACTATGCTTGATGGAAGGAACGAACAACACATTATTCAAATCAAATGAAATATTTCCACTAGGAGTAACTAGTTTACTAGAACATGTGAAAGTAATAGGGAAAAGATTACCATCTCCTACCATTACCTGTTTTGCACCTTCATATTCTTCAGGATCATCTAAAATAGCCGCATCATTAGTCATATGTCATGTAGCACCAGAATCTGGAATCCAGATTGGACCAGAAGCACTTGCACTCCATTGTCCACCAGTAGTAGAAATAACATTTTGAGTAGATAAATTTTATTACTCAGTTGCATGCCAAGGATTTGTTGCAAAAGAAATTTCAATACCTGCAAAAGCCTTTTGTACTTGACCTGGAGACTTCTATCAATATAAATATGAGGTTTGGGAGCAACATATCTATATCAACATCTATTAGCAAATTGCAAATATGACAAGAAATAAAGTTGTAATCTAATTCTTGCTTCTGAGATAGATTAAATTCACCATTCCTAAAGGGGAAATTAGAACCAGAAGGAGTAGATGTATTGTAAATCGGTTTTGTTGAATATGAACTAGAGAATGTCTTCTTGAATGAAGAACTATAAGGTGTAAATTTCTTGACATAAAAGGGGGAAGTAGATGAATTTTTCACCAAAGAAGAATGTAACTCCTCATCTTGATCCTTCATCCATTGTTCATAATTTACCAATCTAGATCTCAACTCAGAAAACGACAAATGAGTCTCCCTATTTTGCATTATAATAACAAAGCTAGAGTATTTTGTCTTTAAACCAGATAAGACATACATAACAAGATCTAAATCTGGAACTGATTCACCTATTTCAGCTAGTGAATCCGAAATGGACTTGATCTGGTGTAAGATATTAAAGATAGAAAAATCATCTCTTCTAATAGAATGAAGTTGAGATCACAACATACTCTTTCTTGGAAAAAATTATTCACTAAAAATATTTGCTATATGAATCTATTTGTCTCAAGCTGTAGACTTTCCAAGTAATTCTGTAGCAAGAGATGGTTGAACAGTAGTATTTATACAAGAACCTACAAATTGATTCATAGATTGTCACTCAAAAAAAAAAGATTAGCAATCTGAACATTGTTGTGAACTGAAAAAGGAGCTTCAGGAGGAATCGAACCATCCACAAAACCAAATAGATTTATACTGATCAAGATTGAACAAATCGGATCTTTCCACACTAGAAAATTTGATCCATCAAGTTTGACATAAACAAAATTAGAGTTGTTTTGAAATGGAAGTAAAGGAAATCTAAAATTTGATTGTTGATAAGTTTGATTGTGATTGTTCTTATGATCTTGAAAAGGCGGTGGTTGAGTTTGATGAAAAATTTGTTGGAATTTGATTGTTGTGTTGAGATGATGTTGATGCTGAACTTGATTGTTGAGGTTGTGGCGGAAGAAATTGTTGTGGTGCTAATAGCGGAAAATTTGTAGTGTTGTTGTTAAGATTTTTTGTGTTCATTGTGTTGTTGTAGTTGTTGTTGTATGCAGAGTTTAAAGAGGTTTTGTTTTTCAGGTTGTAGATTGTTTGGTTTTCAGTTTGTAGCATCATTTGATATCTGATACCATGTAATATTTAGAAAGTGAATGAGATTTTCATTAAAAGAGAAAGAAGAACAAATACATGCTTTTATAGAGAAGCATAACTCTTACACTGAAAGTAAAAGATTCTTTTATGAATAATAGAATCAGTCAAACTAAACTAACTGGACATTAACCGACCAACAACTAACAGCCAGCTGTAAGATAGACAAGAATCAATTATAACCACACGATGATTCTCAGATTAACCATACAATTAGACACAAAAGTACTGGTTTAACAACAGGAATTTTGAATTCAAAAGATTTGTTCGTTAGAAATACAAATCTTACTGTCAATAATGGGGCTACTATTCTTTTTTGGAAAGATGTTTGGGTTGGCAATTCTTATTTGAAGCTTCTTTTTCCTTCTGTATTCAAGTTATCTAGAAGTAAGAACTCTGCAATTGTAGAGATGGTCACAAGTGAGGATGTTTGGAATCTAAACTTCAAAAGAATTATGAGTTAATCTGAACTTGGTGACAACATTCAGTTACTTTAACTAATTGGTTTGCCAAACGATCTTATCTTTGAAGGTGATGATACAAGGTCTTGGTTCAATGGGAAGCGTTTTTATTGTTCTAATGCTTATGATTCCATTGAAACTGAAGGCTTTTTATCTTTTCCCCATAAACAAGTTTGGAATTCTTTGATCTCTATGAAGGTTTCATTTTTAGTATGGACTCTTTGTTACAAGGGTGCTCCAACTAGAGATATGTTATTCAGAGATGGTAGAGTGAACTCTCCACTTTGCTTTTTCTGTGGCACGGATCAAGAAACCAATTCACATCTCTTTCTGCATTGCAACATTACTTTCAAAATTTGGAACTATTTCTTTGATAGTTTTGGTATAGACTGGGTATTTCTCGAGTCTGTGGAAGCTTGTATTTGGAATTGGAGGTCTGCAAAACCTAAGTCTAGAAAGCACAAGATTTGGTCTATGTTGCATTTTGACATTTGGTGGATTATATGGCAAGAGCGTAACAACAGATTCTTTTCTAACAAGTCTAGAAATAACAAGCAATTAATTGTAGCAGTAAAGTGCACCCTCTTCAATTGGTCTCTCCATACAAAGATTTTTGATGGTTTCTCTTTATCAACTTTGATTTGTAACTGTGATGCTATTGTAAACTGTCCTTGACATTATTATTATTTTTGGTTCTTTTTTTGTAATTCTTTGTCACTTCTAACGACTTATTTCTTAATAATATTTTGCCCCTCTAAGTCAAAAAAAAAATCATTGCTCCTAGGTTCTTAAAGGGTATTTGGGAATAAGGACGTAAATATGAAGATGGATAGGATGAAGGTACTACAAACAAAACCCTTAATTTTTGGTCTATCGGTCTCCTGCCCATCAATTTGACTAGTATTACTTCGAGTATATCACTTGGGGTTTAATGCTTTAAAAACTAATCTTTCTCAAGAATAGGTAACTCCTGCAAAAATCTATTAGGAAAAATCATGAGAGAGAAAGAGTCGTACAACTTTTATCACCCCCCCTAAAGTTTTTTCACTTAATACCACCTGGTTTTGGTCAAAACCGTTTTTCTTCATCCTTTACCTCTTCTTATCTTCCCAAAAAATCCTTTCCTAAGATCCGAACCTTCACAAGCTTTTGTTTTTATTCTCCAGTTTCTCTGTGAAATTTCGAAGCTTATACTTTTGTTTCCTTGGATTTCTATAATATGTTTGTTCGGTTCTTCTTGAAGCTAGGAATCTGAGTTTTTTTTTTCTTTTTTATGCTACTTGTGTTGGTTAGAACAAATCTATGGAGATTGATTTGATCTGTCTGATGTTCAATAATCTTAATCTAAACTTTGTTTCCCAAAACCCCTTTGATGGTTCCTCTTTTGAGATTGATTTATTGTATAATCTCTTCGCCGGTATTAGCATCACCGGTGATGATCTTAACTCTAGGCTGAATAAGTACCATAACAGTTCATTTTTGTGTGTCTCTGATCTTCAAGAGAGTGATAATAGTTTTCCAGCAACTGGTATCAACGACTCTGGTGACCTATGTCAAGTCATCGGAGGATCTGGTCAAAATCATGGGAAGAGTCAAGTCAACGGGTTGGTCAAATTAATAGCTAAAGATGCTAATAATGCCTTGTGCTTCTCAGAGATCGATAGTTCACCAGCAATCGGCGTCAATAGCTCAGGTGACCTAGATCTGAGTCAAGTTAATATTAACCACATTTTGGTTAAAGCCAGTTCAAACATTCTGCATCTTGTCCCTAAAAAAATTTTCAAGCCTAAAGGATGCTGCTAAAAGTTCTCTTTGTATTTACACTGGAGTCATGTGGCATTCTCCTTCTAACTACTTTGGAGGTAATGATATTGATCTTCATATTAATATTGTTGGGATTTTATTCCTTGAGTGTCTAAGACATGTTTTGTTGGACTCCTATCTTTTTATTCTTAGTAATATGGAAAGGGACCGTCATTTGTTTGGGATAGTTCTTCTGAGAATAAATCATTTAGTACATACTTATGAAGAGGGTGAGATAATTGATCAATATGATGTGGATTGTTGCTGTCTTTATGAGATTTTGCATGATGTTTGTGTTCTTAAAAGTACATCCTCTCATGGTCTCTTACCTTTTCCTATTTTGGTGATCTCCTTTCTCACCATCCTAAGAAAAATTCAAATGGATTTTTATTTATTTGAGCTTGATGGTATGATGTTGAAGTAACATATTTCTGTGATTACCTATCTGAAGTCTATCAACTTAAGATTTTACTTAGTGGTTAATAGGGTAATTACTAATTATTATGTTATGGATTGCTTCTACCTCAATCAAGGCATGAAAGATAGCTTTGTTTTCAAAGTTTTTTACAGAATTTTCTATAAGCTAGCCGCCATGAGAATTTCTTCTTATAGACAGATAAAAATTGATTTCTATTTGTTCTCCCGAGAAGTGAATGACATATTTACTTTGGCCTTTAGGGAGCATGAAGAAAGTTTTATAATTGGCTTGAATAGTGAGGTTCTTTGGTGGGATCGTTATTCTCGGGGAAGGCTTAGTCTTTGCATTAGTATGGATAACAGTAGTTTCTGGCTAGTTGTATTTTTCAAGTTACTTTAAATTCTAAAATAAACCTTGAATGATGTTGTTTCCTTTCGGCTTGTTAATGGGATTATTTTTCCTAGGCTTGAGGTTTATCTCTGGACCTCTTTGGTTATTCGGTGGTCTTTGTCTCTCTCTTTTGTGTTGGGTTTTTCTAAAGTATATCCTTTTATTTCCTTTAATCTGTTGATCAAATGGGGTCCTACGATGGTTTATGGTTTGCATCCTTGTTGGATTTACCTCGATGTTAGACCTTTAAGCCAGTTTACACCTACGGGGGCTTGGGAAGTCAATACATATATCTGGTACGGGTATAAGGTGCACTCTGTTGTTGGGTACAAGTTTTCTGGTTGGATGGCTACAGGATATTTCTTTTCTCCTTGGCAGGTTCTTGGGGATTTCTTGACTATAATCTTTCTTCTTACGCAGTCTGTTAGCTTAATCACTTGGGATGGTTTGTTGGATTTCAATTGCACTTCTATTGGATATACCTCAACATAAGACCTTTTAGGCCAGTTTACTCCTTCGGCGAGGGATTGGGAAGTCAGTACATATATTTGGTACATGTGTAGGATGTATTTTTCTGATGGTCACAAGGGGATTTCGTGGGTGTGGAAAGAGCGAATAGTTGAAGACTTCCAAGGTTTTTGTATAGGTTGTTTGCTTGTTGTTGACTGCAACTTTGAGGTACCTTCATCAAATTCTCTTGGGACTGATTCTACTGCTTCTTCTTATGTTCTTTGCTGGAATTCTTAAGATATTCAGCATCTTTATTACTATTATTATTATCATTCTTCTGCTGAGAAGCGTGGCAGTCTTTCTTTAAGCCAGTTTACTCCTCAGAGGGCTTGGGACCGGTGTGATGTGAGTCGATGTTCCTGTTGGTTGTAATTTTTTATTTCTTCCAATTCGTCAGGGCATTCACATATCTTGATAGATTTATCATGTGGTGTTGGTTTGTTCTTCTACAGTTTATTTATAGTGTTGGCAACCTTCATAGTAGTGGATGAAGTCTCCCTAGTCTTTGATGATTTCTACTCTTATTCTGTTACAGCCTTAAGATAAAGCTTTTATCCAGTTACTTCAAGTTATCTTTTATTTCTTTTTTTTTTAATTTCAATAGTTGTAATTGCTTGTTCGGAATGTTTATCTGTTTTTGGTCTTGTTCTTCTGTTTGGCTATCTCCAGCAGTCGAGACAGATCTTTAGTCTTTTTGAAGGCCTTCGCTTAAAAAAAAAAATCTTTCTCTCTTAAAAAATTCATGTGATCTTGCGTTTTCCCACATTTTTTGATACATTTAATATCAATCAAGAAATCAATTTTCCAAACTATAGAATTTTGTGATAGTGGTAAGAAAAGGGTTTCAAATTCCCAAACTTGTGAAGATTGATTTTAAATTTTAAACTACGTTTAAACTAGAAAATATACACAAAATATGAAAATAATATTCACAAATACTTTGGTTATGGATTTCACCATTATCCACTTTTAATTGGTTCCAAAACTAATAATTCTATACAATTCTAGCTCAAATAAGTGACTCTAATATCAATTATAAATCACAAGCATGGATCATCAAAAGCTCTAGGTCCTAGCATAAAACATCAAATAAAATCACAGTCAATTAAGAAAATCGTAATTTCAATTAAAAATAAATACAAAAATCATAAATAATCATGGGAAAATGGCTTCCTCCTTGCCTCAGTGATGGGGTTCATCTTGCTCAAAACACCCTCAAAAGATTGGTACATAGCTCAAAAAGTGCTTGAAAGATGAAAAGAAGCTAAATGTAATGTAACAAGAAATCTGTAACGTTTTATGGACGTTCTAGAGTAACTGTTGCAATAGAGCTTAAGAATAAACGTTACAGATGCTAAGATATCCGTTACAGATATGTTGAAGAAACCGTTGTTGTTGAAGATAAATGTTGCAAAGACGAAGATATCTGTTGCAAATGGATGAAAAACCGTGGATGAGAGGTTGAAGAAACCGTTGTCTTAGCCTTTGTTCTTCGTGTTCTTCAGCAGCAACAACAAATTTTTTCTGAATCTCTTTCTCAAGCTTCTGGTCTATGTTAGTCCCCCCACAATTGATCTTCCACTTCTCTATTTATACTGGCAGATCCATATAGTCCCAAATCATCTCCAAATATCTTTTCTTTTAATGAGAATCACTCTTGACAATAATTTCTCCCTCGGTCTGATATTTTTCCTTTAAATAAAACTTGATCCTGATTTTGTTGCTTTGTTTAGAACCCAAAAATATTACGTTGTTGTCTTCTCCAGCTCGAGATGTGATGTCCAAATCTTTAACAGAACGAACATGTGAGAATATAACTTTCTTGATTCTCTACAAACACTAACTTCACGAGATTTCTTTGGTATTTTGAAGAGTTTAAGTTGGGAACAAACTTCTCTACTTTAGGCAAGAGTCTAACCGTGTTTAAACTCCTTGAATATCTCCAACAATCAAATTCCAGATCACGCAGTTAGAGAAAGAGATTCTCCCGCCAAATTTTGAATTCAAATTCAAACAAGGTTGTGCCCTAAACCATATGTTGGGTGCCTTTATCCGTTGGGGGTGCCCGTATCCAAAAAGAGGGTTCCTTTAACACTTTTTCATCCAATTTTTTACGATTATTTATTTCTCAAAAATACCTACAAACACAATGAAAATACAATACTAGTACAAAATAAGGACTAACAAGAATAGAGAAGTGAAATCAAATTAGACACAAATATGTGTCTATCAAATACCCCTAAACTTATTATTTGCTAGTCCTCGAGCAAATCTAATCTAGAAAATAAAAAAAAAAATCCTAACTTACTTTCGCAGGAATCGCGATTGCACTTAGCGTGTGCAACAAGCCTTTAAACCCAGAGGTGTTCCTATCGGACGAGTTTTGTCTCGTGAGGGTTTACAAGAGATATACCCCAAAACCTTTACTCCAAACCCTAGCTACCTGTGAACAATTGAGGGTAAACACTAAACAAGCTATTTAGTTGACACTAAATTTTTAGTCTATGGGAATCATTACCCTGTATGAGTCCACTTACTGTACACGAGTTTTCACTCAGCGTACTAAAGTTCATACAAGAATTCAAAACTCTACTTATATAGTCGTTTAACCACGATACTCAGAATCTATCAAAGTACAATCACATGAAAAGATTTATAAGATGGATGTGGACAAAATGAAGTTTTCTCATGTTGTCTAAAGTGAACTGTGTTTCCCATATCTGTCTGAAGGTCAGTGCCATGATGAATCCAAATGGATTGAGATACGCTCCCACTATTCTTACTCCTTATATTAATATCGACTTAGCTGGTATATACGAGGGTTCAACGGTTGATTTATTGAAAATAAAATAATTATTTATTATTTTTTAAATGTACTGACAAGATGATTGGATCAAATAAATCCAAGCGCATGCTCCTTATAGTTCTCATGGATCCTGTGTTCCACGCTTGCTTAGGCGACGAAGACATGGAGAACACACATATTACTATCAAAGTGTCAATACTCGATATTTTTTTAAATAATGGTCTAAATAATACAATATGGGGCTTGATCTCAAACACTCTACTTCATCCTAGCGGGGATAACAATTCGATACTAGTGCCCCACCAAATCACTTAGAGAAACACAAAAATTGCCAAAATAAAAACAGAAGGTGATATGGTTGAGATAGACTCCTAGATATGGTGAAAACTATCATGTTAGTTCAACACCTGATCTACGCATCCTTTTACGAATAGACCATTTAGCTGGGCACACCAATTCCTATAGAAAAAAGCTAAGTTTCCATTTACCTAGAATGGTTAGTGTCATCCTGAATTGTTCACAAGTTTCTAAATTTTGGAATTTCATATTTCACTAAAAGTTTCTCCCTTACCCCAAAACTTAAATCTAACATTGTCCTCAATGTTCTAAAGATGAATTATCAAAAGAATGAACAAGGAGAAACTGTTACCAATCGAAAGAAAGATATTACCGTGTCGCATGATCATGGGTTACCTCCTAAGAAGTATTAAGTTTGAAGTCTTCAGCCAGACTAAGAAAGAATTAGTCACCTCATAGAATCATATAGCAATAGTCGGAACAACTGTGGGTCATCTGAATAAAATAATAATATCCAAAATATAAGGAAACTACAGCAGACCCAGAAAGTGAACAAACAAAGTACACCCTTATCCCTATCTAATGTCTTGTTTAAGACACATGCATCTAGTTGAGGTTTAGGTTCGGTCTCTATGAAAGGGTCTAGCAAAAATATTTTCATGGGTTGGATTTTCTTATAGGCAGGATCAACAGGATCAGGTTGTAAAGTCTGGAGTAACTCAACTAATAAATTTAAAGCACAAAATAATAACCTGAATAATTGTGGATCCTCAAAATCAATCAGATTTGACCAACACAGTTGACTACAATGAAGA
Source organism: Papaver californicum (assembly GCA_023531435.1). Classification (NCBI taxonomy): domain Eukaryota; kingdom Viridiplantae; phylum Streptophyta; class Magnoliopsida; order Ranunculales; family Papaveraceae; genus Papaver; species Papaver californicum. Next base: position 2,183,450 of record JAJJMC010019771.1, read on the forward strand.
TGGTCATTCTTAAACAAATGTGTCGATTCTAATTCAGGCTTAGTCTCAAAACTTAATAGCTGACACATTTGAAATTCAAACGTTCCCACAATTAGAAGAAAATTTTTTGGTGGGAAAAAAAAATCAATCTAGGTATTATTTCCTAGGTGAACCACATCGACCAGAGGATGGGTCTCTAACAACTGAACTTCTTTTTGGACATCAACAGGCTCAGAAAATCTAGTTTGAAGATGATTTTGAAAAATGGTTGAGGTGCAAATGTCAAGTCCCAAGTTGGGACCTTTCTAAGAGTCAAAGTTAAAGCACAAGGAGGATGATAGTCACCCCCAAACTTAGAGTTTTCAGTGTCTTTAGATATACTAGTCACCATTTTTCTAATTTCTAGATCGTCAGATTCCTGAAAATGGTCAATTGCTTCTTCTAGGTTATAATCAGGTGGTGCATCCTCACTCATATTTAAAATCTCTACGGTTCTATCTTTGTTGCCTAAGACTATTGTTTCTGAATCGATGGACTCTAAAATAGTATTCTCAGGATAAACCCGTTCCTCTAAACCATTATCGGCTTCAAAACAAGAAAACTTTACATCGTCTAAAACAGTGGTATCTCTAGTCAAATCCTCTTCCTTTTGAATAGGTTAATAATCATTAAAGTATTTGGATTTGAACTAAAAATGACACTATCATCATGCTGCACAATTGGAGTGACAATTTCTTGATCACTCTGCCTGTATATTTCAAGTTCTTCGTCAATACTACCCTTATCATCATAATAATATGAAGATGTTTGAACCTCATCTAGATAAGTAGTGTTACCAATTCTATCTTCGCCATCTTGACTAGGTAAACAATTATCAAGGGTAGCACTATATTGGAAATTAAGATCATTTTGAGCAATATTATTCTTTGCAAGACTTTCATTCAATTTATTTATACTCTTAGTCAACTACTTGAGGGCTTCGTCCAGAGAAAGAGTTGGACTACTAATTGTTCCTCTCACACTTAATCTGAACCTTCTTGTATCCTCAGTCAACTCCTTGATGAAATTATCTAGAGAAACAAATGGATCATAGGGGGTACTAGATCACAACTGCTCATGTGATTCTTCTATAGAAGGATTTGGGTCATCATAGGGAGTACTAGATTGCATCTGCTTTAGGGCATCCCTCCAAGACAAAGAACTCGAATTTTTCTCATTTCCATGTTCATAACACGGGTGTGTATATGAATAGTAATTGGGATCACCCTGGTATGAGCAATAACCTCCAAAAGGTTGGTGGTGGTCCCGACTACTATCCATACCATGTTGATAGTACGGATAATGTTTATTTTGATATTCAGTCGAATATTCATTGTATTGGTCCTCATAATACCAGTTCGACTAACAAGAACTTCCTAATATATTTATAAAAAAATCTAAGAAAATAAATCCTAACAGGAAGGGGGTTCTAAACATACACAAACAAGGCCGACTCAACCAAATCAAACCTACTGAATCTAGCAAACAAAAAGCATGATGGCTCCACTTAGATTGTTTCTAGACCAACTTCTATTCTTCCAAAAGGCAACTAGTTACAGTTTTAGAAAATCTCTTAGAACGATCTGAATTAGATTAAGTCGAATAGAAACAGGATAAGCTCTAAGGAGCTTTGATAACCCTGCCTCTTAGGAAACGTTTCCTTGGGTTACAAGGCGGCTCGAATCTACTTAAATTAATCTTCCTGAACTTTGCGTTAGTCTAACAAAGTAACCAATGCAGTCCTTTTGAATGACTTTCCAATAAGCTTGTTACCCTATAGGTCTCTTTCTAGTCAAATTTTAGGCTTAGGTTCGCGTAGGTGACGTGTTCCTAAGTCAGGCAGAAAGGATACAATGATGAAATATGAACCCTTATCTTATATGGCCAGTTTCTGTCCTTTACTAGAAAAGTAAATTCCGTATTCAAGTCCTCAACATATATGCATTACGAAGGAATACAAATAACCCACTGACAGGGGATTCGTGGGTGGTTAGAGTCTTACCTCTCGTTCCAGACGGGCCATGAACCGTTGAAGTCGACTCAGGCCACCGACTCCTATGTCAGTGTACGAACCCGAGGGGCCGAGAAAATATCGTAATTTTCGTCCTTCCCTGTTGCAGTTTATATTTAAATTACCCTTCCGTAGGGTTTAAAAATAATAATAATGTCCAAAAGTTCAATGTCCAAAGTCAAAAAATAAGAAAAAACAGAAAAATACCTAAAATAATTACAAAAATAATAAGAAATTTCTAATACAATTTTCTAAAAATTATAATTAAAATTAAAAAAAAATTAACTAAATAAATAAAAATTGTTTTCTTTTTCCGTTCTTTTCGATTTATCTTTGACTCCAAGTCTTTAATCAATCAATATAATTTTTGGTTCCAATTTGTTTTTGATCCAAAAACTTAAATACAAAGAAAAATACCAAAAACGTACAATAGAACAAATAAAAATAAAAATCTAACTAAACTAACTAACCTAAAAACAAATCTAAAAACAAGTCTGCGTCGGCGGAGCCAAAAACTGATAGTTTTGTGATAGTGGTAAGAAAAGGGTTTCAAACTCTCGAACTTGTGAAGATTGATTTTAGATTTAAAACTAATTTTAAACTAGAAAATATACACAAAATATGAAAATACTATTCACAAATACTGAGGTTATGGATTTCACCATTAACCACTTTTAATTGGTTCTAAAAATAATAATTCTATACAATTCTAGCTCAAATAAGTGACTCTAATTTTTTGTCAAAGGTAGATTTGTAAAATATTAATTGTAAATCACAAGCATGGCTCATCAAAAGCTCTAGGTCCCAGCATAAACCATCAAAATAAAATCACAATCATTTAAGAAAAATCGTAATTTCAAATAAAAATAAATACAAAAGTCATAAAAGAATTATTAAAAGTTACCAATTAATCATGGCAAAATGGCTTCTTCCTTGACTCAGTGATTGGGTTTACCTCATCTTGCTCAAAACACCCTCAAAAGATTGATACATAGCTCAAAAAGTGCTTGAAAGATGAAAAGAAGCTAAAAGTAATGTAACAGGAAATCGGCAACGTTTTATGGACGTTACAGAGTAACTGCTGCAATAGAGCTTAAAAATAAACGTTCCAGATGCTAAGATATCCGTTGCAGATATGTTGAAGAAACCGTTGCAGCTGAAGATAAATGTTGCAAATACAAAGATATCCGTTGCAAATCGATGAAGAAACCGTGGATGAGAGGTTGAAGAAACCGTTGACGTAGCCTTTGTTCTTCGTGTTCTTCAGCAGCAAC
>JAJJMC010019771.1:2186852-2205997 GCA_023531435.1 Papaver californicum
CAGCAGCAACAACAAATTTTTTCTGAATCTCTTTCTCAAGCTTCTGGTCTATGTTAGTCCCCCCACAATTGATCTTCCACTTCTCTATTTATACTGGCAGATCCATATAGTCCCAAATCATCTCCAAATATCTTTTCTTTTAATGAGAATAACTCTTGACAATAATTTCTCCCTCGATCTGATATTTTTCCTTTAAATAAAACTTGATCCTGGTTTTGTTGCTTTGTTTGAAACCCAAAAATATTACATTGTTGTCTTCTCCAGATCGAGATGTGATGTCCCAATCTTTAACATCACAAACCTGGGAGAATATAACTTTCTTGATTCTCTGCAAACACTAACTTCACGAGATTTTTTTGGTATTTTGAAGAGTTTAAGTTGGGAACAAACTTCTCTACTTTAGGCAAGAGTATCATCGTGTTTAAACTCCTTGAATATCTCCAACAACCAAATTCCAGATCACGCAGTTAGAGAAAGAGATTCTCCCACCAAAATTTTAATTCAAATTCAAACAAGGTGGGTGCCCTGAACCATCTATTGGGGGTACCCGTATCCAAAAAGAGGGTGCCATTAACACTTTTTCAGACAATTTTTTCACGATTATTTATTTCTCAAAATACCTACAAACATAATGAAAGTACAACATTAGTACAAAATAAGGACTAACAAGAATAGAGAAGTGAAATCAAATTAGTACAAAAAAGTTTTTGCTTCTGGAAGTCATTCTGAAATTGTGTACACAAACTAACTTCTGACTTTTCTTCTTCCAGAAGTCAAAAAGCAACTTCTGGAATGACATCCAAACAGGCTATAAGGTCAAGCATGGTTAGAGGCTTTTCTTATCTTTAGCTACATTATAGCCAAGAGCAAGTACTATGGCACATTTTTTAGCTATAATGTAGCCAAAAGTTATAGATTGTCGAGTGAGGGGAAAAGATCTGTATCGATTTTCTAGTTAAGAAATGGACGACGAAAACTCAGTTTCTGTAATAAAGTAAACTTTAAGGAATAGTAAAGTAACATCTTGGATCCACCACTTAGGCTAAATATTGATATTTTTTGGATGGTAAATCCAAAGAACTAATTGTAGTAAACTCAGTTTCCATCAACATTAATTAGTTTTCTATAGGGGTTGGTTTTTTTCTTGCTTTGGGCTTAGCTATAATATAGATATAGCCAAGAGAAATCATGCACCATAGTGCTTGGCCTAAAAGCAATTGCTAGGAGAATGTACCGAAATATGGTTTATACATAAAACATTCGATCTTCTTCGAACCACATAAAGGCACCCAGTTATCTATGGCAGAGTTGAAATCCCAATATTATTTATTTTTTTCGAAAAAGAGGTAAGCCTCGTATAATAATTGATAAAACGATTTTTTCAGAATTGATACATGGATAATCTAGGATACAATAATCAAAATTATAGAGAATCCATCAATTCATAACTAAATATTTAACCATTTCAACCATCTCAACCATTCCTAAAGACCAAATCAGCAACAATAGCATAATTAGACTAAAATGCCAAATTTTTTAAATAAAACAAATATGCATTCTGCAAAAATACAGCAGTGGGATCATTTCAAAGATCCAACCAAGGGTCTGGAATAAACCAAGGGTTTTCACTAAGTCAATGTTTATTAATCACTTGGATAAGAGGGTAACAGTAATAGTAACACAAGTAACAGTAGCAAGGGTTTTCTAGTCAGGTCGGAATCTGGCGAAATCGGTCTGAATGGGTAACTTGGTCTTTGTTTCTTTTGTTGTTGTTGATGATGAGTCAGTTGCTGGAGTTGTTGATGTGGTCTCAATTGTTTTTAAAGGATTTGTTCTTCTGGAAAAATCAGTAGTAGAATCAAGAAGAATTTGTTGTTAAAACACACCCTTTAACTGGAATCACAACTACAAAGAAAATAACTTTCAAGATTTGAAAGAACACAACAAGAAATTTACTCTTAATCAGAAAACCCTAAAAAGGTTTTTTGAAACAACAAAAATTTAGAAACTAAGATTCAACTAAGTAATCCTAAATCTATTGATGAAATAAGAAAGAAAATAGGATGATTATGATCTGGTCTGCTTAGATACGCTCCCAAGGATTAGATCTGGGCAAAAGAAGCTCAAGCTATCGGTGTTTCTATGATCACATGGTTTTATCTAAGAGAGAGAAAAAACTAATCAATAAAGGGTCTTGTTAACTTATATATCCGTATATATGTTAAGGTTCACTAAAACTACAATTATTTGCATTGGAAATAAGTTTGGTTTGTTTTATTGATTGCAAACGATAATCCTTTGCATTGGAAACAAGATTTGTTATTTTTCAATGTAAAAAAAATCAATTTCCAATAGAATAAATAAAATAAAATAAAATAAAATAATTTTTTTATTAAACCTTAACACGTTTACGGGTATATAAGTTAATAAAAGCTATTTATAAATACACTATGAAAACAGTGAAAAAAACACCCTTAAACAACAGACGACACACTGTTTGTTACCTAAAGTTTAAAAATAAAAATTGATTAAAAAGTTAAAAAAATAAATACTAATAAATAGATAAAAATTAGAAGACAAAGTACTGTTTATAGTTTGGGGTAAAGAAAAGAACAAAAAAAGTTAGAGCGACATTCAAAGTGTTCTCACTACTCAGACGATGCCCTGTTTGTTGTCTCGAGTTCTCCTTCGATGTCTCTTTCAAGTGAAAGTATACATGAGCAGTTTGGACATTTTGAAGGAGTCACTCCTTCCATCGGACAAATTTTCAACCCCGCTACTTCGTGTTAAGGAACAACTCTTTCCTATATACACTAACGAGATCACTAGCTAGACTTCCACATTTTAGATCGAATTTTGCATATCCTGCATTCAAGTAATTCTCTAGTGGAGATGGTAAAGTGTTCGGAAGTTGAACCAATAATTTGAGATCAACTTAATTGGAGTTTTTTCATATTGTGAAAATTTGGTATGTATCTTACTGATAGGTGATCAGTACTTCATATCTTTGAGAAGTACTTTGTCTTTTTGGGACTCTTTTCTTGGAATCAAAAATGAAAAATGAGAAGCACACTTGCGGCCGAGACTCGAACTTGGGTATTATTACACTTGGGACTCTTTGAAAATGTCATGAGGAATATTTTGTGCATTGAGACTTTTTGAAAATGTCATGAGTAGTATTTTGTACCCTAGGATTCTCATAGTGTCATCGGAAATATCCCGTATAAAAATAGTTGCTTCAACGACATCAAACATAAAAGTCTTTTCAATTTTTTCCAAGCATAATCCAAATATACAGATTGTTCATCTAATTTGTATGAGAAATCGTTATACGCAATGATCCATTGCATCTTCAGAGAAGATTTTATTGTAAACATTATGTGATTAGTTAAGAAAATTATTCTTAAAAGATAATTAATCATGCCTTCGAGCGATTATCATACATAAATTTCCAATAGTTTTAAGAATGTTCACCATAAAATATTAGGCGTTCACCTGGACCATGCAATCTCTATAAGTGATGAAATATGATCTAATTTTCCTCAAACGTTATGATGTTTGACATTAAACAATCTTGCTCTTTCTTATAACCATCGGTTTGAGTTGCATCGTCAATGACAAACTTGAAAAAATTCCTTAGGACAAGGATGATATGATAAATCAAGGAAGATATAGTCGAAAGAACATAGGAAAAAGTGAAAAAGTGATGAACTTTTGTGCATCAGATATATCATAAATACACTTTGGTTGTGTTTGATTGCATCTAATTTTTTGGAATTAGTCATCTTTTCATGGAAATAATATATTTTTCGTCGTTTGATTACTAATTTATATCCATGAAATTGTGGGCCATTTATAAAAATGTGTGATGCTTGTCGCAAGTGCAACAAATTAGTGATCTTTTTCCATTCGATTGAAAAGTATTATAATAGAAGAAAAGTTTGTTTCCGTGAAGACCAAGAAGTTTTAGTTGTCAAAAGCGTCACAAAGGGGATTTGTATTGTAGAAAATAGCTAAGTAAACTAAGAAATGTAAATTGGTTGACTTGAAAACAATAGAGAGAAGTATAATCGAGGATTCTTTCTTCGTTAATAAACCGTCATCAAGTTATTATACTTATCTATTCGTTATTAATCACATATTATCACCAATCATAGAATTTCAACTAGCTCAATGATATTCTCTAAATTCCTTATATCATCGGATACAGAAGTTCTCGACTACCAGATTTTATTCGTCTAAACCACCTAGTAGTAGCTCACTCTATATGTAATTTGGTCGAACATTTTATATTATGTGAATTTATAGATTGATCATAGCAGTTAAATTCTTATCTCAAGGTCCACTTACTAGTGTCAGTTATACACGCAATTGCTCCACAGAATCCCTCTCCAAGGTCTCTCGTTCTCTACTTGTGTAGGATATATTCGACTATTACACCTATCTCTTAACTCTTTATCAGCATTACATTAATCAATAAATCAATTTAATTGGCAACCTAAACAATATATAAATCAAGCATAAATAGTCTGTATAATATAAACAAACGACAATCATGTGAAGAACTCAAAATAGATTCGTATAATCACTCAACTTATGTTTAAATTTAAAAATTAATCCTCAATCAAGTATGTATTTAGCCATTCCTGGATTTAGTAAAACTCATAATATAGTATGAGAAAATCAAATAGAAATCGTTACGATGATGGATCCTCTCCGAAACCCTAGCTTTTGCTCTCGTGTTGTTGTTCTCCTCCAAAGCTTGCAAAGTGGTGTGAAAAAAGTGTTTCTTAATGTTTTGAAGTCTTCTTATATGGCTTCATGAAATCTATGGCTTATAATCCCACTAAGACCAAGTTTACTCAACTTAGAAGTCCAAAACACGTTAAAAAGGACCCCGGATGTGTGCCAAAGTCGTCAAGGTCTTTTCACACTACCTGGCGACTCTAAAGACTAAAAATAACTCAAAATTATTTGTCTGGAAAACTCGAAGAGTCGTCATAGTCTATTACAAATACCTTGACAACACTAGGGAACAAAATACGACCAAACTCTTTGTCTGAAAAAGCCAGAAAGTCGTCATAATCGAAAATGCTCGACCATGCCGACTATAAATCTGATTTTCCTGTTTTTTGAGTCCCGTTATTTTGCCAATAACTTCTTCGTACGATGTCGGAATAACTTCATTATTTTTGTGCTGCATTCACATTTTCATTATTTACAAAAATAAAGGTGAATTCTTATAGATTTGAAGGTCTAATTCCTAACTTTCGGGTCGTTTCGTGTTTTTGACATTTTGTACTCCTTTTTCTCGTATTTCTTCCACTTTTCTTTGCTTTAAACACTTAAATAGGCTTAGTACTTTACTTATTATCTCTTTTATAGCATTTTTCATTCTTATTGGGATTATTCACCTAATAAAAAAATTTAAATAAAACAAGAGTAATAACAAAATAAAATGCAAGATAGTAAATATTAGTATGAATTTGACACTAAAATCATATAAATTAAGCACTTATCAATGCATGGTATAAAGAGTGTTTTTAACTTAATTCTATAGAAACTCTTTCCTTGTCTCCACAAAGTATTGCGTCCATAAAACAAAACCTTAAAAAGACATTTTGTACGATGGATATCAAACAGTTGAAAGAATAAAATTGCTAGTAGAATGCTCTAGACCAAAAGTAACGCATTGGAGAGGTAAGTAACCAAAAACTAAAATAATCAGTTATTATACTGATCACCAAATGAACAACTTTAATTACATGGTTACTCAAGCACATGAGTTAGGCCTCATTGTTAACAAATTTAGGGATGCTAAAAATAATTTTGCCGATGCATATCAAGTTGGTATTGTGATTGTGGAGTTAACCAACAGTGGAAATAACTATAAAAAGAATTGAAGCATGAAGAGAAATCATATACCATGGAATCCCTTATACATCATCTACATATTTGTTTATGCCAAAAAATCCTTTCGACTAAACAACCAATCAAATTCTTGGATACAATTTACATAACTAAGATCGAGTAACAAAGAAAAATCCTTTTATTCAAGTTTATGCCAAAAAATCCTTTCGACTAAACAACCAATCAAATTCTTGGATACAATTTACATAACTAAGATCGAGTAACAAAGAAAAATCCTTTTATTCATTTCATAAAATCATTTATGAACAATACCATTCATCACCCAGGTTTTGCAATTTTTTGGGTTTATAATCCTTACACCTTTCAATTTAAATACAGAAATCCTTACATGATATTACTATATTCCATAGATTCATACCTAAAAATATTTATCTCTTTTTCTCCTCCGCTCCCTTTTTTTTTCCTCCCTTCTTTGTTGTTTGATCTCTTCTATTTATAGATCTATTTTTCTGGGTCGCTCTTTATGCAACGTGTCATTTTTTACTGCCTGGTTATCGTTCTGGATCAATTCTTCTTTGGGTCGATCCATCTTGTTTCGATGTATCTATCGTTCTTGTATTTTTTCTTTTACTTGGTGCGATCACATAGATGACAGATTGCTCCTACTTACTTCTTGATTCGATGCTTTATATGTCCGACACGTGTTTCCTTATCTTCAAAGACTTGTATGATCTCGATCATTAAAATAATAGAGTAATTATTACAATTCACTTTCTCGATCATAAAATAATTATTACATTTGGCTTTCTCGATCATAAAATAATTATTACATTTGGCTTTCTCGATCATAAAATAATCATTACATTTGGCTTTCTCGATCATAAAATAATATAATAATAATAACTTTTTACTTTCCCGATCAGCTATCATTTAATGCTGTTTGTTTTATTCGATGCTGTTCAGCTTTCTCGATCTTATGTGTCATTCATGCAATTCATCGCTCTGATGTCAGGAAACGTCTCGTGTCTTTTCGAAATTTGATATCTTTAATAGTGATCCTGTGTTTCTCACCTTCTTTAATCTGGTTGCTTCTTAACTTGATCTTTTTCCACGTGTCATGCTTCTTTAATTTACTAACAATTTGCCCCCTTCTTCTCTTTTTTACAAAATCATCCAACGGTTGATCCGAGATTTTGAAAAATAGAGAAGGACTTGTCGTTTTTAACTTTTCAGTTTCTTTTCCGCACGTTATCCGAGTTTTCCGCTGGCATTAACATGATTATGTCAGTTACACTTTTTCCAATGAAATCAAATCTTTTCCGATTATTTTGTTCTCCCATCTTGTGGCGGTTACTATTCTTCTTCTTTAAATATCCTGTAACTTTCTGCTATCTCTTTTTTCTTTTTTAGTTATTGCACTTTGTCTTCCTTAAACTTTTCAAATCTTCCCATTACTCAGGAGCTCTGTTCTCGTTAATTGGTTTCTTCTCTACTTCAATTTGACCATTGTTAACTTCTTTTCTTCATGTAAGTAATTTTATTTTTCTTGATTCAAAATTTTCTTTTCATGGCTGAGGGTTTATTGGTGTAGTAAAAAGATTGTGATTCTCAGGTTATGTATGAATGAAAAGGCCCTTTTTTACACTGTAATTATTGCTAGGTGATTTCTTCATATATTAATTTTTCTTTCTTTTGTTTCTTTCTGCTCAGATCTTCAATATGTCTCCAAGAAAATCTGATGCAGCCAGCAATCAAGGTGAAAACAGGAGATCAAGTAGGTCTTCTTCATCTCGATATGCTGTTTCTCGTCGAGATTTATCTCTTGCTACTCCTTCTCCTGCTGTACCTCGTACTGTACGGGATTCTTCTCCCGATGTCCCTAATGTTGCCCCCAAGAGTAAGCGATCAATGTCATCTTATAGCTATCGATCTATGGATATTGAAGAATTTAAAAGAAGACATAATCTTCAAGGATTTAAGGTTTCTTTTGTTGATTGTGCTTCCGATATGATGACTTTCGATTTGATGAGAAAATTTCAATATAGTCATCATAGATTATTAATTTCTGTTGGTGCCTTGGAAGCTGGTCTTCATCTCCCTCTGTATGAAAAGAACAACCCTTTCCAGTTCAGAGTTCTTGCTACTCGCAGCAGGGCTCCACATACTCAACTTCGATCTATCACACAGTATAATGGCAATTGGTGGCGAATTCTCGATGAATGCACCCTTCACAGTGAGGGTCGCACCCGTCTTACCTGTTATGTTCCCGATATTTCAGAACGTGTTCATTATATGCCTGAGAATTTCCAGAATACTTATGGTGATGGTATTACTGTTAAAAATTATGTTAAATGGAGTGTGAGTCCTGTTCGCAAATGCTCCCAAGGGTTTCCTCTACTTCGAGAAGTTGATCACCCCAGAATCAAGGTAGCTCCATATACCAATGTTGACTTTCCTTCGAACGAGAGAATTCGTCGAGAACATGATTATAAATGGTATCGCACCCCTATTCTGATTGAGGGACCTTGGGTATACGGTGACATTCCTGTTAGTGAAATTCAGCATCTTCGCAATTGTTTCCCGAACTATTGCCCCTGGAAATTGAACTTTGATGATTATAAATTTGACTTCAAGGTTCGAAATTCTTAATTGATATCATTCTTTTTAGATATAGTGTATCGATCTTTAATGTCTTCTTTAAATGTTTTTACTTTTTTTTTTTTCTTAATTCCAGGTCGATCCTTCTTTGGACATCGGAATCTCCCTTCCTCCACCTGATCGCGGTATAAAAATCGTCGAGAATAGACAGATCGTCGAGAATGAACAAACGATCGAACCCGCAGTTGAGGGTAAAGGAAAACGAAAATTAATTCTCACAGCAGAGAAGAAGCAGAAAAAGCCCAGAACTCTTGAACTCTCAACTGAGGTTGTAGGAGAGACGGCTTCAAGTTTGAATAAGGGAGAAGGAAGCTCGATTATTGCTCTTCCCTTGGATCAGTCTGATCCTGTCGATGTTATTCCGGTTTCCTCGATGCCAGCAGAAATTGTGGTATCGGAACGATCCGATCCTACTGTTGCACCTCTTTCTGGTATTTCATCCAATTTTTATAACATCGTTTCTCCGCTACCTTTTGATTTCGTGCTTGATTCCCCTGTACCTGATAACGGTGCATTGGAAACTTTTTCTGGTCTTCCTCAAGAAGAGGGAGATGATATTGTTATTGATGAAGATATTGTTAATGTAGTGAATGAAGTAACTCATGTTGAAAAAGAGATTTCGTCGGAAAAAGATAATGCTGAAATGAATCCAATTGATGATGTGGAAAATATGATTGTTGGAGCCAACATCCCTGTTGTTGAAGAAATGAATGTTATTGATCATACTGAAAAAGAAACCTCTGCTCCTTCTAATATGATCGTTTCTGATGTTTCGATCCCTTCTGAAGTCGAAGGGACTACTGGAGTAATTCTTGAATCGACCGCACCTTCCAATGATTTGGTTCGATCTACTTCTGTTGCTGTTGAGGTCGATACTACAATTCCAAGTGTCGACCCTTCTACTCTGAAGTCCGTTTCCGATCAAATCTCTCGTGAAGGTTTTAATTTAGTTGGTGATGAAGAAGAAGCCTACAAATGGTTTCTTTCTCAGGGACTTTGGAATGTTTCAGCAGAACCTGAGAGTATCAAATCTGATTCTGGCTTCATGTCTCGATTCCGGAATTCACTTAGTGCGATTCCTTTGGATGAAACTCTGGATGCATGGTCTAAGAGTGATATTCTCGATCAAATATCTCCTGTGAAGCCTCCTCCTACCTTTAATGAAATTTTGAATGTTTCTGATAGTTTGTTATATTCACTTCCACAACAAGCTTTAGCCCAACTTCAATATGGTAATGATTGCCTATTTAGCGGTTATAAATTTTATAAGGCTCGAGCTACCATGATGGGATTAATATTTAAGAAAGAATCAGTGGATATGAAGGAAAAGAATGCTTCCTTACAACAAGTGAATGATGAATTGCAACAGCAAAATAATTTTCTTCAACAACAACTTCAACAACTTCAACAACTTCATCATCAGCATAATGATCAATATCAACAACAACAGGAACGTCTCCAAACTATTGAAGGTCATAATCAAGATCTTCAGAATCAAAATCAAGGTTTATTTTTCATTCCTTTTCAATTACTATTTTATTTACTTGATTTATATGAAACATTTAAATTTTATACTAGGTTCAGTGGAAAATATGGAGACCCTATTTAGGTTCGATCGTAGAATGGTACAATTGAATAATCATGCAAGGGAAATCTTCAAAGAGATGAATGTGGTTAGAGAAAAACTGACTCAATTGAACGATAGTTTTGATTTAACCACTTGGAGGCGTAATAAAGCAGAATCAAAATATCGAGAAGTTGTAAAATTGCTAACTAAAAAAGAATTAGAGTTTAAATATGTTGTCAGAGGTACATTTTTGGTTTACCTAACTTTATAGTTCTTGATATCATAAAATTTGTCTAATATTTTCCTGTATTTTCAGATTTGGAGAAAAAAATTTAATGAAGCTAAGGATCGAGCAATACAAGTAGAAACTGAGCTTAATACGGCGAAAGATTCAGTGAAAAACATTACTCAAGAGTTAAAGACTTCTGAATATAATGTGACTCTTAGCGCCTCAAAAATTGAGAGTTTACATGCTCGACTATCTACTGAATTTTCCAAAATTACTGCTCGTGAACAAGAGATTGATTCACTAGCTGCACAATTAAGTGAAGAGAAAAATCAAAAATTGTGTCTTAGTGCTCAAATAGAAGCAAATCAGCAAAAGATCGAAGAGCTTCACAAAGAAATCAACTTTGGGCGTGATTTCGTTCAATGGGTCAGGCAGGATGCTAAAGCGAAAATTGCAATGTCCTTCAATACTGCTTTAGATCGTGCACAATCCGATCCTTCAGTGCTTAGTAAGCGCGCTTCTGTGCCTGCAGTTCCTCCTCCACCATCTCGATCCGGTCTTCCCGATATCTGATTATGTCCTTTGTAATTTACTGTTGACTCCACTATCTTGTACTTTGTTTATCTTTCATTGATTTTCTTTTGCATCCTTTTGATATGTCTTTAATGTTATTTCCTGCACAAGAAAATGTGATTAAGTAATTCTTTTGGTTATCATATGATTTTCTAAGTACCATGAATTGAAGTACTTTTTACCTCAAATCATGTTGTTCGAGATCCCACACATACGAAACAAACCCGGGCCAGGGGTAAGATACAGGGTTGGTCCCGAACTGTACTCTGAAAATTGATAAACCAATAATTAGGAACCCCTTCTTGATAAGAATTTCATTGTTAATAAAATTCTCTAAGGATAATGTTCACCTTTTGTATATGATTATTTCGTCAATCGCAACGATATCCAGAATATGATGTTCCTGGAGTAATTTTGAGCGCTCAAAGTATATGAATTCCGGGATTAATGGAATTTTGATTATATTAATAATCATGACAATCTCCAAGATATGATGTTCCTGGATTCAAAGTATATGACATTCCGGGATTAAATGGAATTATAATATTCTCCATGGTACGATGTTCTTGGAGTGATTATAAAAGAAATTAATGAATTAATTGTCTATGTACCTGCTTTTTGTGGTAACATTGCATTGTTATTCACAGATAGTAAAGCTTTAAATATTATGCATTCCACGGATGCTTTAAAATTTCTCCTTGCAAATTCTGAAGATAGTACGACCCTTGTCCTGCCGACGCTTGAATCACGTATGGTCCATCCCATGTTGGTGCGAATTTTCCTGCTCTTTTGTCCCTTTGGTGTTCTGTTATTTGCCGGAGGACATATTGACCTTGGACAAAATTTCGGGATTTTACACGCTTATGGTATTCTCGAGCTAATCCCCTTTGATAATTCTCCATCTTTTGGAGTGCCACTTCTCTTTTTTCTTCCAAGTCATCCAATTTTTGTAACATGAGATCTGAATTTAGGTTTTTCTCCCATGCTTCTGTTCTGGTCGTAGGCAAAATAACCTCTGTTGGTATTACTGCTTCTGTTCCATAAGTAAGAAGATATGGTGATTCTCCAGTTGAAGCTTTTCTCGTGGTTCTATATGCATAATGTATTATGTAATTGTTCGCACCACTTATTATAATATCCATCCAATGTTTTCTTCAGATTTGTTGCGATTGTTTTATTTGTGGATTCTGCTTGCCCATTACTTTGTGGGTAAAAAGGTGTAGACTTATGTTTCTGAATATTATATGTTTCAAATAGCATATCGATATTCTTCCCCTGGAATTGTTTTCCATTATCAGAGACTATCGCTGCTGGAATCCCAAACCTACAAATGATATTCTCAAATAGAAATGTAAAAACATCAGTGTCTCTGATTCGCGCTAGTGCTTTTGCTTCTACCCACTTGGTGAAATAATCAGTGGCCACAATTAAGTATTTTCTTTTCTTTGTGCCTTCAGCTAATGGTCCGACTATATCAACTCCCCATTTCGCAAATGGCCATGGACTAAGTATTGAATTTAATTCCGTAGCTGGTGCTTTGATTTTCTTACCAAATCGTTGACATTCTTCGCACCTTCGAACCATTTCTTCCGAATCTTTCAACATGGAAATCCAATAATAACCCTGCATTTTGGCTTTTAATGCTAGCGATCGTCTTCCACTATGGTTTCCTGCATCTCCATAATGTATTTCTTTGAGAATTCGTAATCCTTCTTTTTGTGATAAACATCGAAATAATGGTCCAAGAAAAGAATGTCGATAAAGAATTCCATCTCTAAGTTGGTAACTGTTTGACTTAAGTTGAATTTTCCTTGCTTCTTTAGAATCTGTTGGTAACATTTTATTTTGTAAATATTGATGTATCGGGGCTCTCCAATCGGGCTCACTTGATTGATCATTTTCTTGTTGGATGTAGATGTGGCTCTTTGTATGGCTGAGTCATCGATACCATCTTCCTCTATGTTATTTAACACTTGTGCTCTTATGGATGGCTCGTATATTCTCCCAATTTTTAGCGCTTTAGTATTTGGGTCATTTATCATGGACGAGATATACGCCAGTGCATCTGCATGTCGATTCTTTTCACGAGACAAATGTCGAAAAATAATATTTGGAATACAAACTGTTAAACTTTGTATAAGATTTTTGTATCGTTCCAAGTCCTCATCGACCGTTTGATATTTTAACTCGATCTGTCTAATCACCAGCTGCGAGTCACTTGTGAGTCTTACATCACTTATTCCTAGTTCAATAATGAGTTTGAGAGCATGAACTACTGCTTCATATTCTACTATGTTATTTGTATGCTCTTCGAACTCAAGTCGAAATGAGTGTACCATACGTTCTCCCTTTGGTGCTGTAATCACGATACCTATTCCTGCCCCTTCTTTATTTCGCGACCCATCAACAAAAACCTCCCATCGTTGTGAACTATTTGAATCTAGGATATCTACTGGTTCTTCTTCTTCACACCCCGGAAGTCCTTGAATTTCATACTCTTCCTCGATTGGAAAATCTGCCAAAAAATCAGCTAGAACTTGGGATTTTTGCGCAGTTTGTATCTCGTAAACAATGTTGTATTGTTCTAGCTGAGCGTTCCATTTTGCTATTCTTCCTACCTTCCCTGTATTCTTTAAAACTGATTCCAATGGAGCTTTGGTTAATATACGAACATAATGAGTGAGAAAATAAGTGCGTAACTTCTGAGTAGCAAATACCACTGACAAAATTAATTGTTCAATCTTAGTATAATTTCTTTCTGCTGAATTCAAAGTCTTGTTGATGTAGTATACAGGTTTCTCGATTTTCTCATTCGTTCGCACCATTACTCCACTGATTGCATTTTCTGTTGCTGCTATGTACAAAGTTAACATTTCTTCTGGTTCTGGTTTTTGTAATGCTGGCAATGTGGCAAGATGTAATTTTATACTTTGAAATGCTTGCTCACAACGATCGTTCCATTCAAACTTATTTTTTTTCTTAAGTACATCAAAAAAAGGTTTACATCGTTCTGATGATCTTGCAATAAATCTAATTAGTGCAGCCAAACACCCATTTAACTTCTGTACACTCTTTATACTGTTTGGTGATGGCAAATCCGTTATTGCTCGCAAATGAGATAAAAATGATGATAAACATATAAGGAAATTCGAATAGAATCCTCCAAGAATCCCATAAGGTGCAAGGCTGACATTAAAGACGAGTAAAATCAAGTCTAGTCAATAACGAATTATGGATGTTGACCCAATTTGATTGTTGTCGTGAAGAAAGAAAATCCGGTTAGAGTTGAGAACGAATGGTGGCACAACTCAAATTTAGGCTTACAATAGTACACCATACCAAGAGAGGTCAGAATAGCCAATGGCATTCAAGCTAATGTGTTGTTGGGCTGGGAATATTAATATGAAGTGCACATATGGATTTATTATATTTTTGGCTAATATCTTTCATGTTCCACATATGATGAAAAACCTAATAATTGAGGTTATCTTAATAAAGAAGGTGTTAAGATAGTTATTGAGTCGGACAATCTTATGATGCTCAAGAGATACTATTTGTTAGACCAATGCTTTGTTGAACCCGTACTCGTTGATATGACAAGTTTGGAATTGTGAACTTTCAATGCCAAAACATATTCCATTTGGGCGTAATAAAAATCACTACAAGAAAAACCGGTTTAAGCGACCAGTTGGTTTAAGTCGTTAAAAATTCCTTTTGAGTCGCTATAACCCTTGTAGCGACTAAAAGTGGGACTCGTTCCGTTTGTTGTAAAAGGCCCGCTTTGTAAAGGTCTAGAGCAGCTAGGCAGTCGCTCTAGTAATCAACCAACTTTTCTAAAGCGAGTACTCTTTTCATTGCTTCAGAGCTAGACCAACCACCAGGAAGTAAGTAAAATTCTTATTGCTTAATAGATAGACCAACCAATAGAGCAAGTAAAATACCAATCGCTTTAGATCTAAACCAACCATCTTAGAGCAGGTAAAATACCTAGTTGATAGATACATGAAACAAATTTGGCCTGAAATTGTTTTGTTAAGGTTTTGAACGGTCAAATAATTTTGCTCGCTAAAAGCGATTTCTGATTTTGATTGGCCTGAAGTTTTTCTGATTTTGATTGGCCTGAAGTTGGTTGCTTAAGTTTTTAAGCTACTGAATTTTTTTACTCTCTAAAAGCGATTTGTGATTTAGGTTATCAAATACCTAGTTGATAGATACATAGAACAACTTAGCCTGAAGTTGGTTGCTTAGATTTTTTTCTAATCTTGATTGGATGAAGTTGGTTACTTAGGTTTTTAAGCTACCAGCGAATTCTGATTTTGATAGGCCTGAGATTGGATGCTTAGGTTTTTAAGCTACCAGCGAATTCTGATTTTGATTTCCCTGAAGTTGGTTGCTTAAGTTTTTAAGTTTTTAAGCTACCAAGTTTTTAATCCATATTTAGGTCAATATTTCAAGAACCCAGATGCAGACCCTGGAAAGAACCCATATTTAGACCCATATTCCTAGAACCCAGATCCTCCATCCATCTCTGCATTTCCATACAGTTTCACTCTTAAACACATAATCATTATTCATTCATAATAAATGCCTTAGCAGCAAAACATAATCCACAATCTCCATACTAAAAGCCTTGGCAGGAAAATATAATCCACAATCTCCATACTAAAAGCCTTGGCAGAAAAATATAATCCACAATCTCCATACATCCTTTTAAGTTCAACTAATATAGTGAAAGCATAATAGACAAAAAATAAATAAAAGCATATAATTTACTTCAGCAGGGAGGAACTGCAGCTTCTGTGTGAGAGATATCACTTGTATTCATCTGCAACAAAACAATGCAAATCAGAAGAGGAGCAACAGTTCAGGTGCAAGGTTCCGATAAGTAGACAAACATAAAGGCACCATTTCCATGGTAGAAAAACATAAAAGCAAAAACTAAAAGATACAATAATAAATTAAGCCTTCTACATATATATGCAGACAACGCTATATGATATTAAGAGACCACCACCGCCAATAATACCAGCACCTCCAAACACCACCACTAATAACACCGTCAGCATCACCAACACCACCAGCACACTTCACCACCAACAGTAAATCCATCAGAAGTGATTCAAGCCCTGAAAATAGTTGTACATATATAATCCATTAGAATTAAATTTAGAAGACACAAACAAACTGGAAATCTCACTAAAAAGAATGGAATCAAAATTTGAACTCAAATTTCAACACACCAATGATAGCCATTTCAGAAAAAACTTCAAAATCAGATTCTACCAATTCATATTTAAGCATAAACTGAACCAAAAACACTTGAATCAGATTGTACCAGTTCATACTCTGTCATGGCACCTAAGAATGACCAACTGCAATCAACCAAAAAACAATTGCTCCCATAAATATAATTTCTCAACAAATGCAGAAAATTGAGAGATCAATGGAAAACAACTAGACAGGGGACATCCAATCAGGCTTTACTCCTCTTACAAGAACCTGCATACAAACACTCAAATGGTTAGACTAATCTAAATAAAACCCACACTAAAAAAAACTCAACAAAACCAGCGAAAAAAATTAAAAATAAAAAAAAATTGCAGTAAAATAACACTACAAACCCACAAAAATTTGATCAAGAAAAGTAATCTTACCATTGTTTTACTTAGTATCGAAATACTAATATCATATCATTAGATAACAATCTTCTCATTCTTTTATAGTAATATCAAGGAAATGGGTTTTCTCTCTAGAGTATGATTTAGACGATTCTGTGGAAGAAAAATCGGTTTGAAAGGATTTTAAGTCTCATTTTACTGGATGCATCCGCGGCTAAGGCAAGGGAGAAAATAAGAGGAAGAGAAGAGAGCGAGTGAAATTAAATTTAGGGTTTCCTGCTCCTTGAAAAGACCTAATAAACCACACAGAGAAAAAAGGTTAGAATTATGATATCAAAAATAACTCATAATCGATCAAAAAAAAAAACTACTGAAACTGAAATCTAAGTTCATAGATTCACTTAGCTGAAGTTTAGAATGAGTATATGGAGAAGTTGAAAAACATCACTTCTTCTATTTCGATCAGATCTCCTCTCTTTTTTTGGTTGCAGAAGTAGTAGGAACACAATCGGGTTTACAGATCTCCTTTGTAAGCAAAATGATCAAGTAGATAGAGGAACACCATTTCTTGTTTGTGTGTTTCTCACATGTACCTTAACTCAGTTATAGTGTAGTAGAGCTGGACGATCATTACCTTCGACACCAATTTAATTGGTCCACTAAGATCTGATGGTTAGCTTCTTTCCATGTGTCAAAAACAAAATTTATTGAACGGTTCTCACGGTTTTAATTATAGGTGGTGCATTTTATGACTTTGTGAGTCATGTGACATCGTTTTACAAGGGTTCAAAGCTTTAGTAAAAATGAAAAATATATCAGGAAATCGTTATTGATACCACTAATACTTAACATATTATATTAGATGAAAATAAAAGTCATTCTCCATATAATTCAACCTAATAGATGCCACTAAAACTTAACATTATGAGCAAATCAATCACAAAATGTAAAGTGCTAATGCAAGTTATTAGAAAGTGTTACTAATCAAGTTAGAGAAACACCAATCTATTATCCACTGAAGTGAACTTAAAAGATAACAAGTGAAATCAAGCGAGGCTGGTGGAAATTTGGTTTAAATTGATAGCCGTATAAACCGATGGAATCTAAAAGAATCTATCTCAGCATCATGGTTTGGACATCTCGATTTTCAAAGAATGTAGCAACCTTGCATTTATTTGGTATGATTTTATGCTAAACCAGAATCGAAACCAGGAAGAACAATTTATAGGTATCTGAAAACCTGCCAACCGTTTCGTAAATAACTTTGTGTGATACCGACAATCTATAGGTATCTGGAATCCGAGAGAACCTGAGTGAGGCCGACCAATGGTAAGATTGGCGGATAATTGAAAGCAATTGAAAATCTTCGGCACATCATCAATATCATCATAAGCTACATTTATCGACTTCATTAGGATGACCTTCATCTCGACCTCCACCACGACAACATCCAAATCCACAACCACCACCACCCCAAATCCACGACCGCCACCACCAAATCCACCACCACGACCACCGTCTCTAACTCTTGGATGACACATTATCCTTACCCTATTTTGGACCAGAGGAAAAGGAATAGAATAAGTTATAAGAGAGACTTGGAGAAGAAAATAACGGAAAACTAGAGAGGATGGCTGCTAGTCGACTTCGACAGACAAGGCTTTTAGCGTTTTAGGGTTTAGGAAAAATCGTGTTAGAGACCGGAGAGTATTTTCAAAGGTGTCATGTCAGTGGAGATTATGTTTGGGACTCTCATACAGATTGAGAAAAGTGTGTGAGTAGCATGTGTGTTTCTTTTTGTGTTAAAACGAATTTCTTTTTGTGTTAAAACGAACTTGTGTGTTCGGTTTATTTATCAACCTTCGAATTACAAAAATCTAAGAAATATTATATAAATTATAATAATTTTGGATATTGTATCAATCTTCGATTATACATAAATTTTAATATATGAGAATGAACCAGAGAAATAAAAAATAAATTTGAGAATTGTCCTTGACTTTCGATTAGACAAAGTTTTTAAGTCCAATGATGGTAAATTTAGGGTTCCGATGGAGATTCCAACTTAGGATAAGTGGTCATTAAGGATATTATGGCGAGCATCGATAGGGTTTAGGGTTCCGGTGAAGATTTCGACTTAGACGAAGAGGTCATTTAGGATAATATGACGAACATCCGTAGGTTTGGAGTTCCTATCACTAGTACAAATTTGGGCTTCCGTGACAGTTCAAAACTGCCACCAAAATACTTATGTGACAGTTTCAAAAAATTATTGCACTGTCATTAAAGGCTCTGTTACGAAAGGGTCTATAAGAAATTGTTTTTCCTATGAAAAAATTACTGTTAACAATTTCTCAATCTGTCATGGATAACTTAATAACAATTTTCTAAGGTGACAGTTTCTCCATGGATAACTTAATTTCTAAGGTGACAGTTTCTCCATGGACTCTCATAAAAACTGTCATGGATAACTTAATTTCTTTTACTAAGTGATGTAATTTTAGAAGTGGTAAATAAAGAGTTCGTTACTCGAACTTGTAAAGGTAATGATTTTAGAAAATAATGATTTAAATTAATTCTATAAAATTCCAGGAGTAAGAAAAAGACTAAATAACCTAAGGATGATTTT